>MJUU01066461.1:32198-57343 GCA_002080025.1 Modiolus philippinarum | reverse complement strand
TTTTAATTATTGTGCGATTATGATACAGGTTTTTAGAATGGATTAATAAAAAAAATAATATAGCACCCAAACATAAGATTTATGATGACTAGTTTCTAATTCGAGCTATGAGAGGCCAAACGAGACAGAAATTCCAAATATACAGGATACATAGAAATTTCATTTTCATTAGTTCTTAATATTATTTTTCTCTTCGGATTTTTATTGTTCTGGGATCACAGTAGTGTGCAGCAGATTTTGGAAACGTTTCTGAGCTGTAAGGGTTCATGTGGGCCAAAGTTGCAATTTTTGAGAAATATGTTGAATCTGTTTTTTATGTTAGTTTTGATGGGATGTTTTTCTCTGAATTCCTTTCGTTGTAACGTTTTGCTAGTAAACAGGAGTTGCTTAGCTCTAACCATTACCGAGCTATAAGGGATCAAAAGGGGTAAAAATTGCACTTCTTAGAAAAATTTTAAGTTTATATTTTTATACTTAAAATGTGGTTATTTTCTTTGGATTCTCCTTACCTTGAGTTTTTCGACCGTAATGAAGCTATAAGGTCCAAACAGGGCGTGACATTTTTTTCTCAATTTCTAAATTTTTTTTTTCGTTCGGTTTGCAGGTTCTCGTAATTTATGCTATCACTTTGGAGTCAACAGATTTTAAATATCTCACAGTTTCCAAGCAATAAGAGCCAAAAAGGAATGATTTTTATTTTTGGTGTTGTTGATGTTCAGCTGAAATCTCTATAAACTTCTTTTTTTGTATGATCAATAAGAGGATAAAGAGTAAATCCATATGAGTTTAAGTCTATACGAATACAGATTAAAACAATGAAACAGCGCTTTTATTGTTGTTTTTCATCTTGAGGTCACATTCACTTTAAATCGAATTGACGATCCCGAATCCATGACAACAAAAGTCATGCATGTAGCAATGTTCTACATTTAGCAAAGCATTCCGCTCAAATCGGTGCAAGGGGCTGTCTTGAACTTACTATGAAGTATGAGTAAAGATCATTGTTGGTGACTTCAGGATGAAGAACAGCAATAAAAGCGTTGTTCCTTTGCTTGGTTCTACAATGTATTTTTATATACATTGTCTTATATGCATTTATTCCATACCCTTTCACAGTTAATTGATAAACTTTAAGAGCTCAGTATAATACTGAGGTATCATACTGCGCTTGACATGGCCTTTTTATTAATCAGATGTGACTGTAAATCTCGATAAAGTTATAAAATCCCATACACATTAATTGTAAACATGCAATACTATATGAAACCACAAATCAACAGCGATCGGATTCGTATAGTGAGAAGAATTCGAATCTCGCGGTGATTTTCTATTAATTGCATTATACATTGTAAGCTGGGGCGTATGCAAGATTACAAAATAATACCCACAACGCCTTGCACCCGCGCTAATCTTGTTCCATTTAATGGCAGAAAGTGTCATCGCTTCGGAAATAAACTAGCCTGTTTAGCGCGTTTAGAACGTTTATCCAACTTTATTTAATACATATTTAGCGAAGGAAATAGAGCTTGATGCCAAGAGAAATACATTTCTAGGTGGAATTATACGTGTTTCAACTTAGGTCAACATTTTCACCTTCGCAAGCGTCACAGTATTGTCAGTCTTCATAGTAAATTATTTATTTGAATCTCTTCTTTTTTTTCTTTTTTTTTTTTGGTAATCAAGTATGTATGTTTTAGTTGCTGAATAAGTGAAATGATTAAATTTTTCTTGCTTTGTGACAAAATTGACTTGTTTTGTTGGTGACCATTTCAAAATTACGAGAGGTTACAGCGTGGTACGACGATTATTTATTTTCCATTAAAGCCGAGATTGGGATATAAAAAGACATAAAATACACTTCCTTCACTTATTATAGTTTTGTCAATTTGTCGAAGAAATTTTAGGTTTGTTGAATAGTTATATTTGGCTTTTATTCGTTTCAAAATATCACGATCTGAAATGCACGTCGAAAAGGATGGTACTTGATTTTACATAAATAAACATGAAATGGCAGTCTATACCAGACATAAGTTGTCCAATGGCAGACATAAGTTGCCGAAATGCGCATATGTAGAATTTAAATTCACCGTAACTTCGGTATTTAGCTATTTGTTACCACTGGGTCTGGTGTCTGTTAGTCCCCGAGGGTATTCACCAGCCCAGTAGTCATTGCCTCGGTGCTGATCCGAAAGCCGATTCTATTTGGAAATTTACAATATCTAAATTTTTGTAAAATTTGTTGAAAACTAAGGAGTATCTCCCTCATGCAAAGCTCTGTCCTTATCTGATTGTTGCTTCACATTTAGATCATATTGATTGTTTGTTCTCTATCAGTTTTTAAACCTCTTTAAGCTTATGGTTTTCCAAACGTTTAGATTTTAAATAAACTGAAGAGATATATGTTGTCGAAATGCGCATATGCAGAATTTAAATTCACCGTAACTTCGGTATTTAGTTATCTGGATCTGATAGGGATAATCGACAAACCTATACATGAAATGTATCATATATATCGTGACGTGTTAAGAAAGAGAAAATAAAAGTTGGTTTTAAAGCAATATTTCATTGTGTTTGATAGGTTTGAAGCGAGTATAGCAATTTGTAGTGGCGAGTCAAACGAACTATCGCTACGGTGGATCTTACGAGACAATACGAGATGCGAATCCTTATCACAACTAGTTTTCAAATTCAGGTTTGTCATTAAATCCTACATTTTTGATTTCATAAGCCAAGGCCTACAGATGATCATATCTTACATTCAGATAATCAATATATTGGTCTTTATTTGCATCAATAAATATGAAGTCGAATTTTTGCCCCTTCTTTGCCAAGTCAAGTAAAGTGTCTTTTGCTGGTCCTGTGAAAATGAATATATTAAATACAAGTAGAAGTTGATGTAGTATCATATTTGTATAGAACAATCTTTATATTTCCAAAAAAGATGCGTAGCAAACCTTTTCAACGCCTTGCTCTGAAAACATATATTAAATATATTAAATACAAGTAGAAGTTGATGTAGTATCATATTTGTATAGAACAATCTTTATATTTCCAAAAAAGATGCGTAGCAAACCTTTTCAACGCCTTGCTCTGAAAACTCGAAATTTTGATTCACTTCTATTTTTATTGTCGTTTGCTGTGTGCAATCTTTGAAAGTATGTTGGCATTCTCGGATATCGAATTAAAGAGCCCTATTTATTAGCAAAAATTAGATAACTAATATGTTTTTTATATTTACAATAAGCACATGTCGCCATATTATCTCTTTGTTTTGTTACGACAAATCCTTAATAAATGAAATTAAGATAATGAAGCGCTAGTCATATATCCCCAGCAATCTAAAACTTGCCAATATATATCTCCTTATAGATGGTGAATGCTAAATGGATAATTGTTAACAATAAATTTAGGTCAATCAATCGACAGAGAAAAAACATTCAGTGTACAGAAATACATATTACTTTCCGGTAAAGAAAAATAAAAAAAACGTCATTAATCATCGGTATTGGGTGTTCATGGGAAATCGGGGTTATGACAGAATTACATAACAGGACAGGGCCAAATTCCATGAGGCGAAAAGATAATGAGGGCAAAAATCACCAGAGATAAATTGTCGAAGTGAATGGTACTGACATGGTACAGTCATTTCAAAGAAATAGTGGGTTAAACTGATTTTATATATAGCGGACCTAACCACCTCTTAAATTGCAGTAGTGTCCGGTAGCAACTCAACAACAATTTCATTGTAAGGACGTAGACAATTGAAAGCAATGGTCATCCAAGTATTCAGCAAAAACAGAATCTTGACAATATCTGTTCAATGGGGGTGATAACAAACTGTTCAATGGGGGTAATAACAAACTGTTCAATGGGGGTGATAACAAACTGTTCAATGGGGGTGATAACAAAATTACTAAAAAGAGATGTCAAGAGCAATGAGACATAATACAAATTAGGTGGAAACCACCGGCAAAAAAGTCGACCGCAATGGTACAGTCATTTCAAAACAAATGGAGGGTTAAACCGGTTTTATGTCTTGCCAAACCTCCTCTTCCATTGAGGTAGTGTCCGGTAGCAACTAATTTCAATTGTCATTGAAAGGTCGTAAACAGTTAAAAGAAATGATCACCCCAATATAAAGGAAAAAAAGAATCTTGAATCAGGGTTGGGAACGAAACTTCAAGTTTTTCTACAACTTCCAATTTCATTTCCCATTGCTCAAGACAGCATGTTTTTCTTTAGTATTGGAAACCGGCAGTTGTATGTGAAAAAGAAAGGAAACGGGGTAACTGTCAAGAAGATAACATCCCATCTCCAGGTTAAGACTACCCAAATCACGAGTAGCATGATGTAAAAAAAGACTGATAGTTTTATATGTCATTTCTTAGTAGATTTTGTTATGTTTTGTACATGTTTGATATTTCGGTTTTTGGAGGTTGTGTTTCCATTAATTGTAGTGTTTTATTTCCTCAGTATTTTTATAATTCATTTTATTTGTCACTATTTTATGGTTGTGTGTTATCTGTTTTTTTTTCATTCTTCGTAATTGTTTTTGGGTTGTATTTTGTTTTTCAATCATTCATCTGTCGAAAACGTTGGTCGAAGCATTTTTTGCTTGCGTAAACAATTGAAATTTTAAATAAACATACACAAGGTTTGGTTGTACATCATTCTACTTTCAGTTAACTGATTAGATATGTAAGTTTGTCAAAATAGTTTCATCCATTAAATCTGTTATCCTAAATATAAAACTGACATTATATCATGACGAAAATTAAATTACCTTCCATTATTTTAATCTTATTCCCATGAGGTGACCTGTTAACTAATCCTTTTGCCACTTCCAGTATATATGGATCAAAGTCACATGTTGTTACTTCTCCATCCTTTGGGAGCGCCTCTGCCATCTTTAAGGCGCTGAAACCAGTGAAAGTCCCAAGTTCTAACACAGACTTTGCTTTTGTAGCACTGACAAAGAATTTAAGTAGTTCCCCTAAAAATAAAAGAATGAAAAGGAAAAACAGGACGAATCCACAATGGCCAAAAATTACAATTACATTCTACCAGTGAACTAAACAAGAAAAACATAAATAAGACAAAATACAAACTTAAACAACGATAAGAACTGGGGGACAGCAAGACTTTTTAAGCCAGAAGTAAAGTTAAACCGGTTTATTGGTACCCACACCACCCCTTTCTCTGTCCTGCCCCTTATAGTATAATAAACATTCGGATAAAATCCAATACAGGTATATTTTTAACTCCATACCAACAATCTGGTAAGGAGAGGAAAGGACCATATGTAATTTTGTGAAATGAGTCATGGGGTGTTTGCCACTAATCTGCAGGCTAGCTCATATATGTATGTAACTTTAGTGAAATCCATACAAAAAGCAAATATATATCTAAATATTTAATTAGTCATGTGACGAGGATTTCACAAAATTCAACTCAATTATGAACATATAGGGGTTTATATTTAAATTCATTTTGTAAATGATAATAGTTTTTAAATTTGTGCTTATTTATTTGTTTTAATTTTATCATTTTTTATTTTGAATCTGCTGTTATCTTTTATACAGTCTGGTGCATTCGTGCGTCTTTATTCGCTAATTTGTCTTCTTATTTAATTTCTTCGTATGTTTATTATACTATAGAGAAACGGAATAGAGAAAGGGGAGGTTTGGGTACCCATAAACCGGTTTAACCATACCGCTGGCTTTTGCTAGTGCCGGTAACAAATCCGGCGGTGCCGAGTTCCTATCGTTGTTTACGTTTGTCTTTTGTTTTTTATTGTGTTTTTTCTTGTGCAGTTCCTTAGTACATTGTGGGATGTGACTATGTTTTTCGGCCATTGTGGTTGTTTCCTGTTATTGTTTTTTCTACTTTTCTTATATAATTTCATAATACACTACATGCAGGGCTTTTATACATCAGGGCATTTCACATCCAAACTTATTTCGCTGAACTTGATTACTCTTTTATTTAGGGGCCAACTCCGACCTACCGTTGGATGTGGGGTTTCCTCACCGTTCATTGAAGATCTTATGGTGGCTTTGAGTTGTTATTGCTCTCTTTTGGGTCGTTGTCTCTTTGACACATTCCCCGTTTCCCTTCTTTTTCTTATTCTATGGCAATATTATTTACAAAGCGCATACATTCAAAAATTGTCCTTCAAACCGTATTAATCCGTTGAACAAAGTTATTCATAAAGGATATAAATACAGCATTCTGGTTTTTGTTGGCAAAAATATTGATCATCTCCTAAATGCTTTACACCATAACTAAATTTAAACAATTTTTCATATTGGCAGTATTTGGCATTGCACAATATCATGTTCTTCTTTCATAACTGATGACGTTGTTATACTATATCTATTTAGAAGTATTTCAATTGAAGTTTCATATGTAAGAAGGCTTGATATCATAGTCAACGGAAATTATGTCCTTAGCTAGCTGTCAGTAACTGCGAGCATTTGTCCGAACAGTACCTGTGTGTATTGTCTTCATGTTTTATGCACTTCATTGTAAGGGTACTCGTCTTGATAAGTTGGACTTTTTTCTAGTTTCATTTTTACTGTGAGTCTTTTTGTGTATTTATTTCTTAGCCATTCACCACACATAGGTAGAGGGTTTGGATCCAAGAAAACGAGTTTAACCCAACCGCAATATTTGCGCCTGTCCCAAGTCAGGAATATGTTGTGATTGACTTGTCCGTGTCTTCTTATAAAATTTTAGTTTTTGATATTTGGGTTATTGGATGTGTTTGTTTCCATTGATTTATTTTTTTAACCTTTTGGGCCATTTAGGGCTTGCTATATGGTATGAGGTTCCTCGCTGTGTTGAAGACCGTACGGTGACCCCTAGATGCTTTGTTTTGAGTCGTTTTAACCTGGATATGGGATGTTGTCTCCTTGACATTTACCCCAATTCCTTTCCTTTTCATAGTAAGTCTTTCAAATCGATGTCTTCTCTTTATTGTAAAATATTGGTATCTTCTTTACTTTTTTAAATCAAATATTAAAGCTAAAATATCAAGGAACCCATGATAAACATTTAAAAATCAATACTTTTAACTAAACGCGAAACATAGAAATAAGCTTCATCATGAAAAGTATTCTATACGAAAAATACCGTAGGACCTTATTTACGTTCGCAGGAGGATTTTTTTTTGTATGAGACATAATAACCCTTTGAGATAAAAAAAAAAACACATATAATCGGATCCAACAAACCAAGTAACAATGATTAGGGATTCTACGCGAATCCGTTAAATTGGCCTTGGAATCCAATGACCTTGAGGTGTTACAAGTATACTGGCTCCTCACTGATACTGCCGATGTCTACACCAATGCATGATGCCTCTTATTTAAATGCTTCTGGAAGTTTTTAGATTGGTTTTCTTCAGTAGTGCGACATTTTTATTACTAACTGACTGGGTTCCTTCAGCTAGATGGCAGTTTAGCGGTGAGTACTCTTTGACCAATCTTTCTAAATTACGTTTTGTCATATTCTTTTTTTAAAGTAAGTGAAAACCGAACCGTCAGTCTAAGATGGGGTTTTATACATATGTTTCATATATATTATAAGGAAATCAAAATTCAATCAACTCTTTTCTATCATGCATATTTATAAAAATAACGAAAGATAAGTCCTCCTGGTAAAAATTTCTGTACTATCGTATCTATTCATATAAATATGTAATTTATGTATTTTTTAAATACTCTATAGAAAAAAGAAGGGAAACGTGGAATTTGTCAGAGACAACGACCCAAAAGAGAGTAATAACAACTCAAAGCCACCATAAGATCTTCAATGAACGGTGAACAAACCCCACATCCATCGGCAGGTCGGAGTCGGCCCCTTAATAAAGAGTAATCAAGTTTAGCGAAATAAACATCATCCTAGATTCCTATAGACATAATGTAAACTAACTAGAAAACAGACAAGACACACAAAGGCTTAATAAATTTCCTGACTTAGGGCAGCCGCAAACCTGCTGCGGCAGGGTTAAACTGGTTTTATTAGGCCCAAACCTTCCCCCGATAGCCAATGTGATAAATCAAAAAACAATATGTATATTAAGCATATTTTTTTTCCATTTTTCACAATTTGTATAAGATGGATCCAAAGGATAGGGGAGATATTTACATATTTTGGACAAAATTGTTCCTACATATTTCATGAAAAACTCCATAAATCTGTATTAATTTGCATTTACATGTAATGCATTACACATGACATCTATTACTTTAGTAATGTAACGCATTACAGGGCATTACAATTACAATTAGATTCACCCCATGCCTGATATATGCAATTTAAGGGATATGGAGTATATGCAAATGATACAAAATCTCTACAAATACATGGTAAAACACAGCAATGGAACAACGCTTTTATTATTGTTCTTCATCTTCATCTTACTTTTAAAGACATGATAGAGAAGACATTAGAAAAGTTTGAGACAATTTTCATGTGAAAAAAAGTTCCCGATCTAAGGATTGTTAGTAATTTTGATTGTACCGATTTGCCCTCGTCAATATTTGAATACTACCTTCACGGTAATTACAAAACTTTTTAAAATTTTCCCCGTGCAACTGTTTAAGGGTTAGAGAAGTAACAAGTACAATTGAATTATGATTGTTTATGTCTTGGGAATAACTAATCAGCTATCAAACAGGTCTTTCAAAAATGATTACTTCACTTACTGTGTGACGATTAACAGAGCAGGACATGCTTACCCTACCTGATGTCACTTTCGTTTTCAAAGGAGTTCACGCTGCGAGTGCCTTTGTTTTGAATATAGTATTATTATCTTTAGTTTTTGTTGGTTTTTTTGCATTTTGTAGCTGCCTAACGTTATTAATTGTTTCATGTGTTTTGTTTTTGCCCATGGGTTTGTACTTCAATCTATCTACTCAACAGTTATTATAGATATAAGTTTGGAGGACATTTGTCGTGGTTTACAAATACAAAATTGGCTACCCTTTTCCACAAAAATAGATGATTAAACAAAGAATTACCAAATTATTGAATTCACGTCCTTCCAGTGTTAATGTCACCAATGAATATATGCTTTAAAGAAATCCTCGAAATTTTATGGTTCTTTCATCAAGGTCTTGGATTAAGTCTTAAAGAAAAATCTCTAGGTTGGAAATATCAATTATTAAAAGGACAAACTGAACAAAAACGTAAACAAACAAGCAGGGGAAAGATTTTTTAGGATATTGAGTAAAATATAACTATGAATACAAGAAAATATGATGTCACCATTAGGTCTTCAATAATTATCAAGAGACGCTTACATTGTGTTATTAGAATTGTTTCTTTTGCAAGCGCTAACCTCATTGTACACTATCCGTATTACGCACGATATTTGTATGTTTTTCATGCGAAAATAGAAAACTTTACGTAATACATACTTTATGTTATATATATGTATTTTAACATATACATTACGCATGTTTCTCATATATTTTACGCATGATTTTGAAAACACATGTAAAACATGCGTTAGCAAACACATGTTTTACTTGTGTCTTTCACATACGTTTTACATATGTTCGATAGTACATACGTAAAACATATGTTTAACGTATGTTAACCATATGTATTTCCCAACGCATGTTTTACGCATGTTGCACTTTTTCCCTTGTAATTACTTTAAAACTTTCATAACTTAAATTCAAAGTAATTTCGATATTTTGCGAATGGACCGATGCCACTGCTGGTGGACTGTTAGTCGAGGATGGTATTCACCTACCCAGTACTCAGAATTTCGGTGTTAATTGGGAAACTTACAATAATTAAGTTAGATTGATTTTTAGGGATTCCAACGAGTACTCGAATGCGTGGGTATCGCTTATTGGAAGGTACAAATATCGAGTACTTTATAACTGCCATTTTCTTTGTTAATACGACTGCCTCCATATTTCAGAGTATTACGAACTCTTTACTGTGTCCTAGATAGACGCTATTATATAACATATATTGCACATCTTAAGAAACGTGTAGTCGGTCTACGTTACTTAAAATTCAAAATATCTACTCAAATACTTTGTGTCATGTTGATTTTTTACAAGCGATTTCTATAATAAAAAAGACAAAAATCTGGCAAAAAACGAATTTTTTTGAATTTTCAATTTAATTTTCTCAAAAAAAAAAACTAATAAATAAAAAGAAGTACCTTTTCACCCAAAAATGCAAACATGATGCAAAAAATGAAAACTTTGTTGTAACAAGTGTATGACGTGGGCAGAAATAACTCTGTTAGTCTGTAGATGATAAAACAATCTTTGAATATGTAAATTCTAAGCAGACTTTTCTTTTCGTATATACAAGAGCAAATTTGATGATGTTGCTTTAAAATGAATTTTTATTTGACGAAAATCGACTTGTTATATCGTCAAGACACATACGAGGAATCGATTGAACTAAAATATGTAGGTTCATGTAGCCGAGCAGCAAGATTGTTACCTATAAAGACGCATGTGTCACTCAATAATGCTTTTGAATAAATCGACCGTTTCTTCATATTTCTAATAACTGAAAATCAGAAAAATGTACACTTTGTGATCAGATGATATTCTTTACTGAAAATTTATTTTATTTCACCCGTGTCGTTCCAAGATGTTTATATAACCGTTAATTGTGATTTAAACAACTTGATTAATCAGACAAGCGTGTTACTTAACAAAAACAAGATGTCAAATGTATATAAAGAACAATTTCGCTTTGATTGAATGTTGTCAGGTCAAACATTTGATTGTCTATAACGGTACACAAACTGTGATTGGTACTTCACACTTCACACTTTATGGCGTATGAGTAATATTGTAGCTATATATCATTGGAATGATCACTCCGTCGTAAGAATCTCGAAGTGTAGTAATTTTCATTTCAAAAGATCAACGAGTACTCGAGTATACAACATGTACTCGAGTGGCATTTTTCATACATTTGACATCCTTATTTTATTCAACTAAGGAGTATCTCCCCCGTATAGCTTTGCCCTAGGCTGTTTTTTGCTTTAAATCTAAATCTTCTGATTATTTGTTTTCTATCAGTTTTTTAAATATGTTTCGATTTCAAATGTTTTGATTTTATCTTTACTGAAGACACATACGTTCAGGCCGGGAAGTAATTCACAAAAATTGCCTCCCCTGTAAATTTGTATACCTGTCATCTCCTCAAATAAACAAGTGTGATAACACAGCCACGGTAAAAAAAAAATTCAAACATTTGCAGTATTTTTTAACATTTCACGTACTATGGTGAATGAAATGATATGGAGTAAATACATATGAGACAAAGTCTCTACAAATACATGGTAAGATTAAGCAAAGAACAATGCTTTTATTGTCGTTCTTTATTAGTATGTTCACTCCGTCTCTTAAGCTGCAACAATCACTGTATCGTACAGATATATGAGAAATATACAATTGTCGTTGATTAATTTATAAAACATTGTTTTAAAACCAACTCTATTTGATAGTCAAAACTGTATAATTGTAAAGAAAAAATATAATCACTCTCAAAGGGTATGAGCGGAAACAAAATTTAGGAGTACTATTAAATATAGAATTATTTATCGTATAAACCACATGAAATTGATTTCTGCATATCGCCTTTTTCAGGATCTACTTTTTTCAAGTTTTTAAGTAGGGAGAAAATGAACTTTTCATTATATTTTAGCTCGAGAGTGATTTGTACTCACTGTGAAAATAACTATATGGAGCAATTGAAGGACCACGCATTTCTTTTAGTATTTTCACTTCGTTTTCACGATGTTCGGACACGTGTAAATAAGTATCTGAAGTGTAGTATAAGGGTGGTTACCATTTGGTATTCTTTTGGGGTTTTTTGTTGACAATTTCGTTTTTCTACAAGCTGATTCCTGGAAGAAACTTCACAAAGAAAGCATAGGAAATAAAAATTCGATCGTGTGTGAACTTTCATTCTGGAGAAATGCTACAAAGAGAGGACATAAAGATTTGCACATGGATTAACAGAGATATTTGAAACCCGTATACAAATTTTGGTCAAAATTTAAGGATGGCCTTCTCGTGGTTCAACTTTGAAAGACAGACACTAAATTGACCTTTCATCACGATTTTTGCATTGTATGTGCATCTATACATTCCCCTGCGGTAATATGCGTTGTTTTCATTTAAATTCAAAATACATGAATGGAAAATATTAGTATTTGTTTTCATTGGAAATGACTTTTATAATTATGCATCTATTTTAAACAATCCAAAAAGTAAAATTTATACCTCATTCAAACGAGAAGTCAATTTCTATTGTTCTGTTTCAACCACTTCACTGCCTGATTTGAATTTGCCATGTGCAGAAAATAAATTTACAGTAACACAGGTATTTTGCTATTCAATTTATCCAATGGAAATCATGAAATCATACGATTCCTTACCATTAGTCTTTTCTTACATGAGCTTGAAAGTATTAGATTCCGTTAGAATATAAACCAGAGGCTGTAAGGAGCTTGTATCGCTCACCTGGCTTTCATTTGCCACAATCAAGGGAACATTGTAAGTTATACAGCTGATCTTCAGTTTCTCAAACTTTCTTAGCTCAAACACCTCCAACATCTTTAACTGTTTTAAAAGTCTGATGATGTTTTACTGTATTTCTTTGTTGGGCTTTTTTGACAAAAAAACTTTCTTGCTAACGACCACTTTCGACACCAGTTTTGAAGCCGAGACGTCATTTTGTAAATGGCAGTCAAAAAAACAATTTTCAACATCGGTTTTGAAGTCGCAACATCAATATCTACTTGGAAAGCAAATTTCATGTAAATCAGACAATGTTGAATTTTCCCGCCTATTTTGGCGGCCATTTTAAAAATGGCGGTCAACGAACAACTTTTAACATTAGTTTTGATGTTGCGATATCAAGACCAATTTGGAAACAAAATGTCATTGAAATCGGACAATGTTGAATTTTCCCGCCTTTTTTTTGGTGGCCATTTTGAAAATGGCGGCCAACGAACAATTTTCAACATCAGTTTTGAAGTCGCCACAGCATGGCAAACATTTCATCAATTTACACTTAACCTTCATCTTCTATAGTTTTGGAAATAAAAGATGAAAAATACGAAAACTTAAAAAATTCGGTGAAAAAAGGGCAATAACTTCTACAAGGACCGGTGGATTTTCTACAAGGATTTATGGATTTTCTTCAAAATTTCAGGGCGTGTAGATCTTGATATGCTGAACATTTTTGCTATTTTACACTTGACCTCTATCTGTTACACTTTTTGAAATAAAAAATAAAAGTGCAATTTTTTTGAAAATTTAACGGAAAAACGGCTATAACTCCTAGATGGGTTTTCAGATTTTTTTCAAAATTGCACAGTGGGTAGATCTCATCATGCTGATAATTTTTACCTAGTCAGATTTTTGATATCTTTAACGGTTTTTGAGTTATTAGCCAAAAAATGTAATTTACCCCCTTTGTTCTATTTTTAGACACAGCAGCCATGTTGGTTTTCCGATCTGCACAAAAATCACAAACTTTAGTCTCCTCATGCCAAGGAACATTTTTTAGTTTCAGAGAAGAAGATTAAAATGTAAAAGTTTACGGACGGACGACGGACGCCAAGTGATGGCAAAAGCTCACACGGCCTTTGGCCAGGTAGCTAAAAAGAATACGTTGCTTACATTTATTTAGAAATAACAAATGCGCTAAAGCATGGTCATTTACTTTTTCAATTAACCCTCGTTTTATTTTGCTGACAAATTATACTGCAGAAAATATATTTTGAGAGGTTTACAACAATGGTTCATGTTGAAAACTCTTTACTGGAACTACGCACTGGAATTATTTCTGTTTCATAGATTGTAAGAACAACATCGGAAAAAAATAATTTGTTCATCAATATCAAAATACTTCTTTTTTAATATAATTTAGACTGAGGGTTCGTTTCCCATTTATTATAATCACCATGTCATTTATGTTCAACCCCATGGTGGATAGACAAGAAAAGTGCTCAAAATCAATACGACAATTGTCCCATTTTTTGCCAGCATTGATAAATCATCAAGAAATGATGCTGACTTGTATATTGTATTCAGTTTAAGGTAACAATTGATTCAAATGGAAACGTGTGCCACTACTGGGGAGAGTAGTTTTGTAAGTCCTTTATGTTGCGGATTTAGCTCTAATTGACCCATATTTTCAAATATAATGTCATACGTATCCAAATGATGTGTAACTTCTGATGACATTTAACTTACAAAAATATTTTATGTTTTCCTATATTGATAATAGAGAAGACGATAAATATTTTGTGTGAGAAATCCAAGGGTTGTTAAAAGGCCGATAATACAAATAAATCCTACATTAATTAGCATAACTGCTACATTACCAGATACCATTGATTGTGCCATCAATATCTTTGTCTGTCCGTCTTCAAACAACTGTTGTGAAGAAATTTCATTTGTTGCCTTTAATATGGTTTCTATAACTTCACTTGGTTTTGATGTCTTTTCCTCACAAAATGTTTCTCTTGCCTTTAATTAAACAAACAAAATGCAGGAAATATATCCCGAGAGGTTAACAGCAATAGTTACTTATTTAAAAACTATTTACTGGAATTACGACTTTGATTTTAAAATTATGATATCGAAATAGTACTAAAAAGTAAATTACCTAACGATTTTTTTTTTCGATGATTGTTCGAACAACATCAAGAATATATTTTGTTCGTCGATATAAAAATACAATTTTCTTTTAATATAAGTTTTCAATGGTGACGTACAATAAATGCTAAAGCAAAACTAGTTTTTGTTTGAACCCCTTTATATTAAACTGGAAGTAGATATGTTTTTTGTCATTGCTCTCTTAAACATGAAACCATCAACTCTTTGCTGAAAAAAGCTAATAAAAAAGGAATGTTGAATGTTTTTTGGCCGATACCGTTGTGTTTTAAAGATGAAATTGTCGCGGTCACATATTTGCTTTGTTAAATAGGTCAAACTTAATTATACAATTTTTTTTTCAAAAAGGTCGTGTGGGTAGTGTCCAAAATGATCAGTGTATTTCTTTGAATGAATGAATTAATTAATTCTCATCAACAAATACAAAGTTGCATAAAACGTAATAACATATAGATACACAAATAACATAGCATGTATGAAAATATACACAATTAAGTTTGTGAAAAATAACTTAGCAGGGGTACGATCTTAAATATATATTATTTTTATTAACCTATGAAGTTTTTCAGGAATTCTGTTTCCTCTACTGGATTTGACTTATCTAACGGAATCGACTTGTTCAACACGCCGGTTGTCTTATAATAAGCAGCTGGAGATGATTACTCCATGGGGTACCTGATCTCACCCTCGGCTTTTGTTCCTCTATACATGTGTATACCTTGTTTCTGTTGCGTACGCATGGTATGTACCTGTTGATTTGCTTTTCCGACAAAACAATTGTGCTTGCCATTTTTTATCTGTTTTCATACTGACAGTTCGGTTCTCATTTCAATTTAATTTCTTTCATTTCAACATTTTGTAAGCAAAGAAAATAATAATTCTAAAGTTTTGTGATAGTTCAAACAGCACTTTGGGAGAAATGTTTTCCTTTCCAATTTGAAAAAAAAGAATATGGCGTTATGTAGTGAAATTCATCACCTACTAGTATTTCAGAAGAGTATAAAGATGGTAGTTTTTTCACATTATGCTATCTTCTTGTCTTTACCGGTAGATGGCGACTTCCACATCTTAGCTGACATGAGGTGTGCATGAAATAAGGCGTAAATAATGTAAAATTATTCTAAAAACAAACTTTTGTAGTACATTTTCTTACAGAGAGCTTTTGGCTTTTGGCCACAAACATATCAGTGTGCCATAAATGAACAAATACAGGGTAATGAATTAAATGTACATGAAAAAAAACCCTATAAATACATGGTAAATGTAAGCAAACAGAGCAACGCTTCCACTGCTGTTCTCCGTCTTGAAGTCTTGAAGTCACCTTGAGACCTTCAACGAAGAGTTAAGACTCCTACCTCAAAGTAAGTTCAAGACGGCCCCTTGCACCAGTCTAAATGGAAGTGACTTGCCAAATGGTAAACAACACTACATCCATTTTGCCATGGATGCAGGGTCGTCAACAAGCATAACATATCGGGCAAAGTACTCTTACAAACACTGCCATCCGTTTACAACATTTGAACGATAACAGGGTACTCGTTGAGTAGATTGTAAGAAAACTTGGTAAGGGAGATCGAGAGATGTTGGCAATATAAATACAGATGACCAGAAAAATAGGTAATTTTTTTAAACAGGAAAGCAAAATGATGACTTTTGATAGTAGAGTCATATGAGAAATTCACACATGAACAAATACACCATAGATTACAAAATGAAAAAAGTATATACCAATTGGAATCATGACTGAATAAACTGATCTTTTAATTTTCGGACTTTAAATTTGGATATCCCATTACTTTGATATAAATTCTTATCCTGAAAGGCACATTGAAAATCGACATTCTGACCTTATGTCCTCACATAAAATTAGATATTGTAAACCAATGAGTGGGAAACAACGGCAGTAGAATACCGAAGGAACAAAGCACAAGAGTCGACGGGAATGGGAATTCATACAAAACCTTTTTTGCTATGCTAACAATTATCATATATGTTTCTTCAGAAAAGCATAAATAACAAAATAATTTCAGTTAAGTTTCTGCATATGAGCATATCCACTAAACCAAAATACGTGTATAAGTTGATATACAACAAATATCGAACATGATCTAAAGAGAAAAGCCATAATTCAGCAAAGGACAGAACTATGTAAGGGGGGATACTCCTTAATTTCAAACAAACTTTTATAAAATTTTGTTACCGCAAGTTTCAAAGTACATGTTATATCGGTTTTCGTGTCAGTACCGACGTATTGATTACTGGGTTTGTGAGCACCCTCGAAGAATAACAGTGTAAAATATGAGTTGCGTTTCACAAAACATTTGTCAAAGTCAAGTTTCTAGCTAGGAAATCTTAACATTTGCTACCTGCTAATCTTTTACTTGCATTCTTGAAGTTTAAGTCCTTTTAAACTTTGATAGTATCTGCACTTTGGTTGAAGATCATGCTCAAATATCCATAAATCATTGTATCTTTTATTTAGCTTGGGTGTTTGTTCGTTTATTTCGTTTATATATTCTATGAAAGGATATGGAGTAAATGGACGTGAGACAATAACACATATGTTTATTATAATAACCGAAAATATAATTCATTATTTTGTGAATTATGATACATTTTGTAATTATGTCACTTACTTCTATCAACTCTACAATATTCTTTACTTTAAGTTTGATATCAACCGGAACATCACGATCTTCCACATCTTTGAGTAACTCCTTAAGAGCAGTGTAAGCTGGATCATGTATCGACATTGTGAATCTAAAAAAATAAAAGAATCTAATTTAAAAATTGCTTCAGGTAGATCCTAATAAAAATATCAGACAGATTTTTTTTTTATTTTGCGATATTTCGTAGTTCTTAGTCCATATGTTCAAAAAATGATATAAAAATGATATGTCACCTATCATCTTTTCTTGTTATCAGGCTTTGAAAATCAGGCCAAATTCAGTATTGTTCAGCAATATTTACAAAGAATATATAGGGAAATGTGACAACATGCTTTTTATTTAGCTTTCATATGAAATAGATATCAGACAGATTTTTTTTTATTTTTTGATATTTCAGAGATATATATATTTCAGCTATATGTTGAGCTGAAAAACTCTATATGTCACCGTTTGATTAAGAGAGATAATTTATATAGTTAACGAAATAGACAATATTTTCGGGAAAAGGGAGCTAATTCGCAGGAAAGTGTATGTCGATCTGTTATGAGGTCACAATGAAAAGGCCAAAGAAGGAATATTCCGGCTTGAAAATCAAGTATATTCCGCATCCGTCTCGTGTTTTGCAAATGCGCCAATTGAATGCGCCGTGTATCATAGTCGATCTACTGTGAATTCATTTTTATTCTTGGGGTACCAATTTTCGTGGTTTTCGTGGGTGCTTTCAAACCACGAATTCAAATACTCAACGAAATATAATTTTCTTGTGCAAGCTTCAAGCACAAGGGAATGAATATAATGAAGGACCTGATCAACGAATGCCATAGACCTTGTACATGAGCGCCACACAACCTCATATATCCATAAAAGGGTAGATATACATTCTCTTGAGCATTTAATAGCAGCAAAATAAGTTCAAATACTTTATTTTGAAGAGTTTTCTACCAAATTAGCGGTAACTGGCTTCCTGTTTTGTTTTTCAATTACGCTAAAGTGTTGATTTGTAGTTAAGAAGTTTGGACAAAAACCATCTCAATTTAGTTTTGATAAGATATTATTAATTAAACTTTTACAATTTTAATTATGTTCTACTGAAAAGTATATGTTTATTTTGCAATCAATACAGGTGTCTATTAATAAAAAAAAACAAATATAGTAAGGTTATATCAGATGATTACCTAATTACATAATATCTATGTTCCAGACCATACGCGTATTTGGACCATACGCGTACGGTCTGGACCATATGCGTATACTCATATGGTCGGACCGTACGCGCAATGTCCGACCGTATGCGTATACTCATACGGTCTGGAACGAGACAGACCATTTCGGTATGCTGACCATATGCGTATCTCAAGAAATTCCTTTGATATGAATATTTTTTTAATTAAATATATGAAAAACATGTAAAATAATCATATAATGAAAAGTCCACATAAACAGATGAACAACATCGATTAAGGATCCAAATGGGTACGTCCTATCTAGCTAAGTGGTGCAGGGTCAGAAAAACCCTTTATTTACTACTTAACTGTATTTTATTCATTCCATTTATTGCACATATTTTGAATTAAATCTAAAGAGACAGAACCAATATCAAGACAATATTTTTGTTGCTGGATAACGAAAACGTGTCATTAAAATATTTGGTTGCAGCAACAAAATGATAACTGTAACCTCTTTTACAGGTTCACATTTTTCTTCGTTTATGCCGGACTGCTGAGAATTTATTAAGACGAACTTCATTAATTTTGTATTTTGCCAAAAACTGACAGATGCACCTATTCCATGTTTTATAACAGCTTTAGCTTATTCATCTATTATCAACTAATTTGTAGATTTCGCAGTAAATTTTAAAATAGGAATTTGTTTGTTTATTTAGGACATTTTCAGTATACACTGAAGGAAAAACCGGTCAGAGTGAGCCAAAATTAAATAACTTCGATTAATATCTCTGCTTTTGATAAAATATATAATACACTGTAGCTTTATAAGATTTTCATTATATAAACCCGACCGTACGCGTACGGTCCAAATACGCGTATGGTCTGGAACATCTACACATTACTATGAATAGTTAACTACAGGTGACACTATAATTACAGGTACAGTTCTAAATTTTCGTGTTTTGAAAACAATACTGATGGTACTGAAGCCATAAATTTTAGAATTTTTATTTTTATTAATTTTAATTAATTTTTTTTGGGGGGGGACAACTGGCAATCCACGAATACACGTATACCACGAAATGTCTTTTTTTTTTCTCTACCTTCGAAAATTGATACCCACAAAATTAAGGATGTTAGCTGGTCATGTTTATGTATTTCTGTCAGATTTTCGGACTTCTCTATTTTTATCCATATAAAACCTTAATAATGTTTTGCCCGGTGACCCCCAAATTTTTTTCCATAATTTCATTTTATACACATTTTGGGGCATTCTGACAAAATTTTATTCAATTGGTGTTATTTCGTCCCATTCATTATTAGATAAACATTCCTCATGTTAAACCTATGAAAAATGCAGAGGAGTTCAGTTTCCCGCCATTTTTTGAAACACTTGTATCTCAAAAATTGCATCAGTAACCTATCAATATTTTTGGCTTAAATTACTTCTTTTCCAATATTTTAGCAAAAAATCACATTTAATTGAAATCCTTGTTATTTTAAAATTGAATAGCGAACATCCTTAAATGAATTCACAGTACCTTAATTATTCATTCCTGTAAGTTTTCTCTGTCCGCTCTTTCATATGCTTTCATTTATCTGCAGAAATCAATTTAGAGTAACTTCCGTATTTTTTTATCTGCATAGATGAAATATAATCCGTTGGTATTCCATATACAGATCTTACTGATGTTTTATTCTGAGGTGACAAAATGTTTCCTCTTCGAGTTTTTTCCGAATCCTTTATACTAGTATTGTATTTAAATGTTTAGACCTCGAAACATCTGTAGTGAGGAAGTTTTTGGATATCTACCCTTGCTTAAGTAGTCTATTTGTAAGCAACTGAGCTCTATGAAGGAAGTCACTGTAACGACCACAGTTAACTTGGTAATCTTGGTTTTTATTCCTTCGCTATTCTTCTGCCGTTGTTATAGAGAAGTCATAAAAGCCCTTTTAAGTTAACTTAGTACGGGTAACAAGTCTGCTCTAGAACTGCTCTAAGTCTGCTCTAGAATCCCGACTTCTCTGATCAGTCATGGTCATAAATACCATTTGGCAGTTCTAATCAGAGCCCTGGTCTCCCTGACCTGTTCTACCAATGACAGCTCCGAGATATTTTAGCCATGACTGCTCTCATCTTACCTGTTCAACCAAAGACCGCTATGGCCTATTCTAGCAATGTCTGCTCTCCGCTGACTTGTTATAGCTATGACCGCTATCATACCTGCATTTGTCACACCCTTTAAGAATATTCATACAATGTCCAGTATTCACGCGTATAAATACATTTAAAGTTTAGTTATATGATGAAAAAATAGTATTAAAATGAAATATAAAATAATGACATGAATTATTTTCAATTGCAGTTTGGTAAGTTCTCTTTTTGGATTATTTACCTGTGTTAATCCTAATAAAATAAAGTAAAAAGTAAGAGTTAGTTCCCTTCTCAAGAAATTATAAATAAAAAATTATGAATTGAATTATAGGAAATTTCAATAAATACCAGATTAAGTTTACTGAAACAATTTAAAAAAAACATCGATAAATAGATTAGTTGTTTATGTTTTAAAAGGTTTCGGGCTCGAATGCACGAATACAAGATATATCTGCGGTCGAATTAACAAGCATTCGAGAAAAAGGAAATACAGACAACCCTAATTTAATATTCAATTTAATAATTTTAGGACCAAAACGGCTGTGGCCAGAGCAGACTTGACAAGAATGGTCATGACCAGAGCAGAATTTGCAATTACGCCTATTGCCAGAGCAGAATTAGGAAGAACGGTTATAGCCAGAAGGGACTTGCGTAGAACAGACTAGAACCTACATGTTTCTAGGACAAGAGCAGACATGATTCTGTGACTCTACTCAAAGTTATTTTCAAGTAAACTTGGAGTTGTTCTTGTGACTGCTCTGAAAATTAACTTGGACGAGAGGTTATGAAAGCATCCCAATGTACGAAGCTGGAGTAGGTGTATCATAAAATTCTGTAATTTCATCTGTTTAGATCTGTTGTAAATAAAACTTAAATTTTGGAATATTAAGATAAAATACATAATGTATGAAGCTGAAATTAGATACTGGGCGTAATGTTTTTGTTTTCTTTGCGTAAGCCCTTGAAACAAACTCATTCGAGTAAAGGAAAAGGTTAGCTGAAAGTGGCACACAGAAAGTTCCCATAGGAATCCATATTATCTATCGGAAATTCCATCAGAGCTTCTTGTCGATTAAAAATTTCAACATCCTGATTTCATTGTTTTGATTTGAGCTGAACGACATAAATGAAATGACAATCTGTGGAAACTTTATTTACAGTAACTTCCGTATTTTGTTATTTTCATAACTAGGCCGATGATTCTGATCATAGATTGTACATCCCTCCGGGTATTAATAAACCAAGCAGTCAGTACTTCGGTGCTGGCCCGAAAATCTATTTTTATTTGGAGAACTTTCAGTATACCTAGTGCATTGCTCTTTCCTTTGCTGTTTTTAAGCTTTTTATTTTGATTGTATTGGTTATATACTGTCTTTCCGTATTAAGACATAGTTTGGTTGATTTTCGTACAAATGTTTGAATTTCATCGGCGCTAAAGCGACATAAGTTTTTAAAATGACTGTCTGCAGGAACTTAATTGAAACTTACCTCGGCTTTTTCATCAGAGATGAAATGATATGTTTGCTTTATAATTGGCAACGACATATTTTACTTATTCTCTTTTTCACACATATTTGACATCAAACGTCTTGTCAAAGTTGCGTTGGCCTGCGTGATACCAAATGATACAAACAGGAACACTGATCTGGTCCATAATTCATTTGTTTTCTTTACTATCCAAATTATGGACGGGAAAATACTGGTGTTAATTCTGAGATGCATGAGTGAATGTTATATGAGTCTATATACTTTATATAGCTGTTTCGACAACTCATGTCTCATCAGTGCCGTCAGTGCCAAAGTGTTTGAAACAAAAATCAAGGTATAAATCCTTTTGAGTGTTTAGGTACAAATGATTTAATTAGTAGACACGTTTTGTCGCATAACGATAATTTGACGTTAGGTAAATGAAATTCCTCTCAAATGCAACTGGGATTGCGAAGCCAAGGGGTTGAAGGCGTTCGCTCAAAGATGTTGGAGAAGAAAGTTCAAACCCAGTTCGGTGATTTTACAAAATGGCAAAGATTTATGTTCGACATAAATGAGTATGATTTTGTAAATAAGTAAAATTGTAGGGGTGTAGAACTGCTTATTTTGTATGATTTGAAAGCCAAATTAAACATCGTATATGGGCGAAATATTCTGGTTGTCAATTCAAAAATGAGCTACTGTGTGTTGTCATGTTTAACAGTCTGGAAATCCTTAACACTTAGCTTAAATGAAAAGGTTCATAACCCTCCCATCCCCGTGAACCCCCACTTTCCAACCTATTTTTTCAGCTTCCGTACATCCTCTATTAAAAATAAAACATGCTAAATGAGCATACGGGGATGTCCTGGTGCCAGTGAAAATAAATATTCTACTCCTACTTAATATGAAAAAAATTATATTGATTTTAAGAATAAAATTTTTGTTGCAAATGCAAATAATTAATTTTTCTAGGCAAAATCGACCACGCCTCCTCCCCCCCGAAAATCAAATGGTCGTAATCTAACCTCCACGCAATATTGGAACTGGCTCCAAATTTGGACCGCACTCACAAATTTAGAAATTTTGTTTGTGGCAAAAGTTTTGCATTGAAAGTGCTGACTGATTTCTTCAGTTCATAGATTAGCATCAAATAATAGCCAGTGGTATATTTTCTTTTCCCATAAGTGACATTTCTATATCAAATATCTCTTAAAAAGCAATAAATAGTAATCCTCCCTCTATATGTGTAAGAGTTTTCTTTAAATTGTGAGAGTTCAATTAATGGTCTATAAAACCACGAGTACATTTTGCTTCCCCGATGGTATTCACCAGCCCAGAAGCCAGTTCTTGGGTGCTGGCCCGAAAACCGATTTCATTAAAAAAAGAAACTTACAATCTGTAAATTAAAAAAAATGTGAAAAACTAAGAAGTATCTCCCTCTTGCAAAGCTCTGTCCTTAGCTTATTTTGGCTTTCAGTTTTAGATCCTATTGGTAATTTGTTCTCTATCAGTTTATACACAAATTTCGGTTCATGGATTTCCAAACTTTTGATTTGATCTGCACTAAAGAGACATAAGATGACGAAATGCGCATAATTATGCTGAAGCTGGATTCACAGTTACCTCGGTATTTTGTTAAACTAACAACAGTTGACAGAATATTCATTTTCAATGGTCTTTCTTGAATATAAAACATGTTCAGATAATAAATTATCACTTTTAAATTAACCAATGTTTTGTCTATGTTCGCATAATAATTATCAGAATAATCAAAATGTGTGCTGTTTATAAAATTATTGCATTACAAAAACAGGAAAACAGCAAACACCTACAATGGCCAGGAACTACAATCACATGCCACAATTTACAAGCAAACTGCACCAGAAAAACAATAATGAAAACAAGAGACAAACATAAATAACGATAGGAACTCGGGATAGCCGGACTTGGTACCGGCACCAGCAAAAGCCAGTGGTAGGGTTAAACCGGTTTATGGGTACCCAAACCTCCCCTTTCTCTATCCCGTTTCCCTATAGTATCATAAACACGCGAATAAAACCCAATACAGGTAGACTACTAACTCAATGACCACTATCTTGGAACAGAAAAAGCATAAGACAAAACGTAATTTTGAAAGAAGGGTCAAAGAGTGCTCGCCGCTAAACTGCCGGCTAGCTCAAGGAATCTAGTCTGCTGGTAAAACACTGTCGCACTACGGAAGAAAAATCAAACTCAAAACTTCCCGAAGGGTTTGGTAAAGAGTCTTCATGTATTTCAGCAGACATCGGCAGTATCAGTGAGAGGCCAGTATATATGTAAAGTCTTCAGGTCACTGGAATCCAACGCCAATTTAACGGATTGTTCAGAATATCTCGTCGATATCCACTATTGCGTAAAGAATGTAAGTTACGTCCTAGTTTTTCTGGATTATTAATCAGTTTTTGACATTTTTTAACAACATTTCCAAAAAAATCGAGGATGAGAAATGCCCTTTGTTATTAGCTGTTTCCGAGTCACGTCATATCTAGATATCAAATGTTCATATCTTCTGTAAAACTTCTTAAAAGTATTTAATAATTTATGAAATCTGTAACCTTGTTGTAAAAGTTTGGATGTGAGAGTAAGGTTACGCTCATTAAAATCATCAAGGGTGGAACAAATGCGAGCGAATCGTACAAGTTGGGATATATACACCCCGTAGGATGGAGCTAGGGGAACGTCGCCGTCAAGAAAGGGGAAATTAGTAATTGTAAAATCAAAATCATCCCTTTTATCATAAACTTTAGTTTTTATTTTACCAGAGTCAATGGTGATACTTAGATCCAGAAAAGGGCAGTATTTAGAATCATTGTTTGCCTTATTTAGTTTCAGTTGTTGTGGGTAAATGGTGTCAACATAAGCCAAAAACTGGGGATTGTCAATAGTAAGGATATCGTCAATATACCTGCTATTATCATTGAAAATAGAAATAAGTTTATCACTATTTGGTACAGTTCCATTTTGT
>MJUU01066461.1:20916-31844 GCA_002080025.1 Modiolus philippinarum | reverse complement strand
ACACCAGAGTTTTGATATGTTTTCTCACAATAGTTTTTGACTAACTCCTTTATACAAGTGAGTGCACTGGTTAAATTGATGGATGCATTATATAATGTTTGACATTTTGCGCGAAATTGATGAAAAATGGAAATTTTCAGTATTTCAGATTTGTCCAAAATTACTGATTGTGATTTAGCTTGTTGCAGCTACATGTTGGCCATCTTTATGCATGTATAATTATATAAGTAGTGTTCAGTGCGTTGCAAAATACTTGCATTTTCGCCCCTACTCAACAAAAATTTTAGACACAAATGGCATTTCCGTAATAATTCTATTTCAATCATTACAATCCACGGTATTTAGTAACTATGACTTCTGATTTTCTTTTTCAAATTGCAAAAATTATTAAATTGACACTAGATTTTTATCAATCAAAAGACAAAAACAATATGGTTATTTTCGTAATTTTAGATTTTCATATTTTCTACGTTTAACTTCATCAAAATGATATCTCATCAACATTATACATATTTATATCAGGATGACTACACTAATATCATGTAAAAGTAAATTGTCCGACTTATAATCTTCTTTAAAGCTTCATTTAAGTAGAAATGTCCCCCTCATTAGCAGTAGTATTATATTTTAATTTGCCTTTCCCATGTATCATGTTGAAAATAGATAAAATGGACAATACATACCTACTGCTGACATTATTGCACAAAAACGAATGCAAAAGACAATGAGAATCTTCCGTCTATGTTATATTGTTTAATCCCGATGTCGTGTGAAATTTTAAAGGGCTACGAAAAGTTCCGGTTCCGGTTTTTGTCGTGTTATCTTCCGTTGTGAAAGTTGCAAATTCTTGTATTGTGAAATGTGCGGTGGGAAACGTCGGTTTCATCAAATTGCAAGTATACATCTCATATTTTCATGTGTAACATCATATTTTCATAAAAAAAACAACAAGCGCTATTTGTTTTAATTTTCATTCAAATTATGTATGCACCGCAACCTGACGACAGTGAAAGTATGGAACAGTTTACAAAAGTGGTTTGATGACGAAGGTATAAAAATGCACTGAAGCCAATTTATTATAGAACTCTTTTATTTGTACAGATACTGATCTAGATGTTCTACTTACGCAAAATTCAAATCTTACGTTGTGAACCTTTTGAGTAAGTGTAAAGTGTGATTCTCCATTTGAGGGTAAAATCAACTTAAGATAAAGAGAAAAATATAAGGAACTGACTTTTCGATTTTTAGTATAGAGCCTGGGATTTTTACCCGAGTCGGATTTTTTATTTTGCCTGCGGGCCAGATTATTTTTTCTGATATACTATTCGCGAGGAAAATTTGTTAAGCAAGGACAGGACAGGGTGAGGACCAGAATATTTTTTTCAATCAAGATACTGGTCATTTTATTTTGTATATTGAGGATCAATTTAGAAGTTATGTCGTGAATATCACAATGTAAATTACCCAAAGTATGGAGTTATTTGTGCTTATGAAGGCATCTGTGTGTATTTAGTGGTTTAAGTGTAATCACATTTAATACCATTTATAAATCTGAAGCGTTTGAAGCGAAATAAATTTCAATAGTTAGGCTTTTTATTTATAGGAAAGGGATTCTAATTCGCAATTTATGAGTCTGTAGTTTGTTTCAAACGTCTAAAAAAGCGTATTCTACTTAAAGCTCCGCCGTGCTGTGATCATATAACATCCACATTTTAAAATCATATATAAATGATATAAGAAATTTACATCTTTACGTCATAATCAGTGGAAATTTAAGAAAACTGAAAATTCACATTTTCGAATAAAATATCCCCATAAACCTCTAACAGTTAAATGCTACTTGCCAGGTCTTCTGTACGTCAGCTATAGTGAATTATTTCACCAAAAATCAAACAAAACACTATTCTATAGCATTTAGAGTTGAAGTATTTTAGAAAATATCCGCGATTTTTAGGGACAGGAGTGCTTATTTCGACATTTGTGAGCCTAAAGGAAGATCAAAGCAAAATATTTTAGACATATTGTGTTTCTAAAACATCATGATGCATTATAACATTAGCAATGGAAATATATATATGTAACACTTTTAAATTGGCCATTCTCCAAACGTGTCCACTCTGCCGTAACGTGTTTATTTCGCTTTACCGTGACTAGAGATTGCTCTTCGCATCAACTTGTCTGATTGCGATCCTCGCCAAATAGCCTGATTTACCACTTCGCCAAACTATTGTGACGTTGTCAATTTCACAGGATAGAGTAATTTAGTGAAAAAACAAACACTCAGCGACAACAATTGCTATTTCAACGACGATGAAAAAATACCAAACAGATTTTGCAATCAATGACTTCTCTTTTTCATCAATAGATTTATACTTTAAATTGTTTTCCTTTTTTTCTTCACTTTTTTTTCATTTTCTTCTTTATTTCATGTCGGAAGTGTAACGCGTTTCCTATTTAAATCTAATAGATGATCTAAACATTAGGCTGTGACCCGGCGATTCAGACTTATATAATAAAATTCACTGACCACGCAGTGTAATATTTAGAACACTCGCGATAATTTAATGCTTTGCTTGATCTGCCAAAACGCTGAACACTTTACCCATTGAAAGATGATGTCAATAATTACGATTTGCATATTAGGTATCAAATAAGAAAAACGACCTAACATTTTAGAAATGAATTGTCATCAATTATATCGGGCATAGAAATTATCGTTGACACGTTTGGGCGTCAGAAAATAATGAGTTGTTAAAGCTTTAGCTAGAATTTTGGAATAGGTTTATTTGATGGTACTGGTAATTATTATACAGGCTTTTCCGGGTAGTTTAGGATAGATATGTTTATGTCTTTCAAAGTTTGCATTGTTTGGCAAAGTTTGGGAGACAATCGATGTATGTTTGGTTGTGTTTTATTAAGTAAAAATACCGGAGATATTGTGACTTTATTTTCTGCATATGGCCTTTCTTACAACATATGTCTCTTCAGTGTAGATCAATTCAAAACATTTGGAAATCCACTACACAAAAATACAGCTTTTTTGTAACATGATGATACATCCTCATAGGTTTAATCTAGGTTTGAAGACCCGAAAATTTTTCAGATAAAAATTTGCAGATCTTACAAAGCTGCGCAGATCTTCATACAAAAAATGTACGTAAATATAAATAATTTTTCAAGCCCAGTATAACATCTCATGATCCCCTTTTGCAAGGCATAGTATGAGGAGTCCCATACTTCAGACGACTATTTATAATATTATAACTTATTCCTGGTCGAAATATATTGAATCCTCTCTGCTATATACTTTATCGCAGCTGATCTGCTTTCAACTGTTATACATTACTTACTTCGTTACAACCATAGATTGAACCTACGATAAAAAATCAATCGGCTAACGAAAACTATATTTTGTATAGCCGAGGAGCCTTGTGATCTAGGGTGCTGGACGAAGTGCAGCCAAAAAAAGTCACGACAGCGATGGTTCGAGTCCCGGAGAGGCAACATCCAAAATTTTATGATTCAAATTTGCAGATCCAACAATGTCAGGCTTATCTTCAGATCTTTATACACAGTTAAATCTCTGGTGGTGATCAATTAGTTCTCTAGGTTATTCACCAACCAGTAGCCAGTACTTCGGTGCTATCCCAAAAAAAACCGATTTCATTTCGAAAATTGTAATATCTGATTTTTAGATTTTTTTAAAAATATTGAGTATTTCTCTCTTGCACAGCTCTGTCCTTAACCGATTTTCGCTTTTTTATTTAGATCATATTGCTAATTTGTTCTCTATCAGCTTTTACTCATGTTTCGGTTGATGGATATCAAAATGTTTTAATTTCATCTGCACTAAAGAGACATAAGTTGTCGAAATTGTCATATGCAGGAATTAAATTTACAACAACTTCGGTATTTTGTTATTTATTAACTTAACATTTTCTATCTGTATTTTCCCTTTATTTTAGTCAAAGATAGTTTGAATGCTAATATAGAGAGTAAGGAGAAATGTAATCAAATTTAACAACAATCTTCTATGATGCTCCCTTCTTCAGTAACTAATACCAATAGTTTTACAAAGTCCAAACTTCCTAAGTATAAAGATATCATGAGTAGTAAATTTATATAATTTCATTAATTGGTAAACTCGTGCAGTATTTGAAGTAGTATTAGTATAAAAATCAACTGACCTTGATAGAATAAATCTGGAATGAATGCTTAGACTCGCACTTCAGTATATATATATCAGGTAAAAAGTAATAAAAATAATCAGATGATCAAAAGGAGAATAAAAATTTCATCCAAGAGTGATATTAATAAAAGAGGTTCAATACAGGAACAAACAGGAAAACGCATTCAAGAAACGTCGTCATTGGCTCATGATATAACGTTATTATGACATGATTATACTACCAAATTGTTTCACAATTTGTTTGTATTTAAAATGAACAACAACATTTCAATGCTAAATCTTAAAGATTTTCTTAAAACACCTTTACATGACATGAATACTTTATCAAGTAATGTAAGTATATAGAATAAAGAATAGCTAATTCACAAGGATAATATCCACAAGAAAGGAATTAAATCACAAAATACTTGCAAAAGTATCCATTTTAAGTTATGTGCGCCCTTAAGAATATCGTTATCTTCATAAATAGATACAATATGCTGTATATCAGGGGTATCTGTTGAAATATTTCATTTATATCTTGTTGAACTAGAAAATAACAATTTAAAAGAGATATTTTCCATTAAAAATCTTTGTGTTCATACAACTGTTAAAATTAACTTTTGCCGATGTACTTTAATCAGTCTCATTCAAACATTTATTTTACGACGGAATAGGAATATTTAATCAGTTGAAAATATATTTAGGGACAAAAAAGTAGGACTAAGTTAATATATAGTCGTTTAATAGAGCATGAAAGACACATTTATAACAAAAAATCATTTTATCGTTAAACTATCACGAATTTCTGCAGGTCGCCAAATCAGAACTCCGAGAAGTAATTGCAATTATAGGCTTGCAAATTTTGGGATGCTTTCAAAACTCATATATGATAAACAATATTGAAGAAAATTGATTTCATCTAAAAATAAAGTGACTTTTTGGCAGCTTGCCATTTCCTATGTTTCTTCAGTGTATACGTAGATCAAGTCAAAACGTTTGAAAAAAGCAAAAACACAAAAGTTGTATAAAGATCCTGGTCGAAAACAGATATAATTCAAACAAAAAACACCAAATCGCCTTAATAGGTATGCATACTTCAGTTCTAAACGAAATATACTATATCCAAGTCAATGTTCGCATCTCATTTATTTATACAGTTACACTCCTACAAATCATCAACACCTTGGATCGGGCTTTTCCATTTGGCTTATACCGATGCTCGATCATTAAAAGATAAGAGAAAACAAAACGGATCAAACATATACAATTTTCAGAAAAAGTGGCAGAGTGTCTTTGCTATGGAAAAGTCTCCTCAGGTAAAATATTAAACAAAATTGGACCGAAAACATGTTTTTTGTTTAAAAAAAAGTCCTGAAAATATAAAGGACAAAGTAAGAGGGAAAATTAAAGAATTCAGTCAAAATAGATACCCTAACACAATCGAGAATTTCGGCTAGACGTCATGATGTAAGGCCATATCCCTTCATTGATAATTGAAAACCGCCNACACTCCTACAAATCATCAACACCTTGGATCGGGCTTTTCCATTTGGCTTATACCGATGCTCGATCATTAAAAGATAAGAGAAAACAAAACGGATAAAACATATACAATTTTCAGAAAAAAATGGCAGAGTGTCTTTGCTATGGAAAAGTCTCCTCAGGTAAAATATTTAACAAAATAGACCATTTGCCAATTCAAACGGAATTCCCGAATTTGACCTCGCGTTTTACAAACTTGGACAAAGGGAAGCAACTCTAGACCGGACAAACACGGTTAGTAACCAAAATGTAAAAATTATTTTCTCTTGACCTGTAAGGATTCCAAACCTCGACTTTGGTGAACTTTATCAAAATAATATGACCTTTTATGTGCCTGTTTGATTTGCTTTATATCCCAATAGATTTCATATACCAGAATGCTGATTTATAAGGGTTTCTTCGGTAAATGTGACAACCTGTCCGGTGTCACGTGACGTTGATTGAGTCAAAATTTTAAAGAAAGGAACCAAAGTCGGTAATTGGCAAATCACCTATTGGACCGAAAACATGTTTTTTTGTTTAAAAAAAAGTCCTGAAAATATAAAGGACAAAGTAAGAGGGAAAATTAAAGAATTCAGTCAAAATAGATACCCTAACACAATCGAGAATTTCGGCTAGACGTCATGATGTAAGCCCGAGGATGTAAGGCCATATCCCTTCATTGATAATTGAAAACCGCCGATTCATTTCTTTAACATTTGCAACTGAAATTCCACATATTCACATATGTCTGGACAATTTATCTTAAGTTTAACCTGTATGAAACCATATATTTTCCGAAAGGTGTATCATATCACAATTTCAGCATACCTTTAAAGCCTTCCAAGAGAGTTCCGAAGGTTGGAAAAACCCTTTCTATAAATATACACGATTATACATTGATAGTATACCGGAAAACCCCCATGATAAGTACTAGTCAATTAACCTTGGTCTCAAAATAAGCCAGACATCAATGTTCAAACAGGTGTATCATTTTTTTCATTCCGACATTTATTTTCAAAGGTGCAAGAATTCAAAGTTATATTTAGCTTCTAAAAGAGCTATTTTTTCATTTGTTCTAAGAGCTGATTGGCTGAATTGGTGGTTTGATGGTCGATTACAGTTTGGAAGTACATTTTTACATGTAATCATGTGTTAAATGTGAGTTTACATGTAAATGGATAAGATAACATCACTACTATAATATATGGAAATCCAGTTCAATTTTTGAAACTTCTGATCAAACTGTACCCGGAAGCTGCAGTTTGTATGACCTTTCGGGACAGGAAAATTATACAAAGTGAAATTTTAATGTGAACTTTCAGGGTTGCATGATGAGAATGACACACGGTAAAAAAATATATTTTTGAAATAGGAATAATAAGCTATAATTAATTAACAAAAATTTAAAGGCGACTGCATGCTAATGAAATTAAAGAAAGTCGATACTTCTAACTGGACAGACAGTAATGGAGGACAAGAGATCGAGAATGGAATAAGCCGCCAAAAAAGACGTCAAAATTATTACAAAGAAATAAATACGAAGTAAAACGCAAAGGGAAATAGCTTTCTCATTCTGCAAATTGTGTCATATCCTATTTAACGGGCCAGTGATTGTCAATGGCACCGTTTTGACAATTTACGGACGTCAGTGATTCGGTTCTTAACGATTACATCTACTTGCATTCTTTCTCGTGCCTTTAGGGCGGGGGTCTAATATCACGAGATATATTTAAAGCAAAAATCAAGCATAAAGAGTGTCACACCTGCGAAATATCAAGCGGCGTTTGTAACAAAATAAACTGTCGTATGTACCACCAACAGGTATTAGAAGGATGATCGATAAAACACTTTACTTCGGGTGCTTACCCGAAAACCGATTTGATTGAAACTTGATGTATCTAAATTTAACAAAATTTTGTTTAAAACTAAGGAGTTTCTCCCTCATGCATAACTCTATCCTTGGCTGAATTTTGGCTTTTCTATTTAGATCCTATTGGTTATTTGTTCTATCAGCTGTTACACGTTTTTCGGTTAACGGACTTCCAAATGTTTTGGTTTGATCTGCACTGATGAGACAAAAGTTGTCGAAATGCGCATATGCAGAAAATAAATTAACAGTATCTTCGGTATTTTGACAATCAAACATCATAAAGATAATTCCACTGAAACCGGTGTAAGGGGCAATCTTGAACTTACTATGAGGTAGGGGTGTTTGCTTTTTGTTTAAAGGCCCCATGCTGTCTTCAAGATTATGAACCACAATAAAAGCGTTGTTCCATTTGCTTAATCTTACCATGTATTTATAAAGATTTTTTCATTGTAAATTTACTCCATATCGCTTTATTTGTTCATTTACGGTGGAGTTTGTCTCTCGCGCAGTGTGGAGTCCGTGCTTGAGGTGTACGCTCTTTTTATTTTGTCAGTAATGGTAAGAAATGTTTGAAGGTTTGTTGTCAAGAACAGTATATAAGGATTCCTTGTGAAGCAGAACATCCCATTGCAAAATCGAATTATAGTTTGTGCACTTATCAGGCGATATTCAAATAACTACCGTAGATTTTGTATCTAGTAATTATGCACTCTCCTTGTATGCTTATATTGATGTCAATTTCGGCTTCAACATTAGTGCACTTTTTTTAATCAACAAGATATATCTTAATCGTTCCGATAAAGCTTAATGCAGACAAACCTGCTCTAAATTTGTTTAGAGATAAAATTATAACAAACGTCACCAAGAGAATAGATTTTTATCAAGATAACTATATTGAATCAAACCTGGCTTTAAAGGCTTTAAACAACATTGCTATCGTTTATATCGATGTCCATTAATACGAACTGCACAAGTCAACCCCTTTCAAACGTAGCAATTGGGACGAAAACACGTTAAGCAAACAACATTATGAGGAAACCGAAATGCTTAATGTTTACCTAGAGATAATACCTTGCCTACCATGTACTGGATTCCCAAGCTTCACAAAAATCCCTTCAAACATCGGTTTATTTCGCTTCTGGTAAGTGTTCTACCAATTTTATCTATCCATTTAACTAGTTCACTTACTTGTATAAAGGAGTTGGTTATTGAATACTGTGAGAAAAAAAAATAATAATGAATATATTACTACCTGGTTAGGACTGCTGATACTAATTTAGAAATGTAGAAATATCTGATATATCATATAAATATCTCTGCTTCGTCAACTGAGACAAATCATTGACATTTTATCAATATGTCACTAATTGTGTAAATCACATATTGCTAAAGATAGCATTTTTACAGTGCATTTGATTTTTATTTTGTACCTAGACAAAATTCAATTGAAAACCTTTATATATTTTAATTCAATAATTATACAGCCGATATTGTATCACAGCACATCACATTTGCACCAGACACGAAAAGCATTTCTGAAAGCAGAAATAAATTATATATTTAGCATCATTAAAGGTGTTGTTAAAACAATTATATGTTAATAGTACAGTATAGTATATGGTGAATAAAAGGATATGGAGTAAATGCACATGAGACAAAGTCTCTACAAATACATGGTAAAAAACAAGCAAAGGAACAACGCTTTTATTGTTGTTCTTCATCTTGAAGTATGCATTAACAGACAGGTCAATACACCTAAATAAGTATTATATCTTTATTCTTTAAAGTAATGAAGACTTAAGAATACCATTTTAAAACACTTTTTGTTGCAGTACCCTCATCTTCGCTAGCCAAGGGTTACAATTCGCTCCTCTCATCTTCACGCTTGGCAGAACAAGCTAGATTTCTGTAGTCTCAAATCCACGTTTTTGATTGGTTGCAGTTAACCTTTGCTGCGGCCAGTCAATTCGCTTACATTCAGATTTTAAATATATCAGGTTTGGGGAAAACCAAATTGGGCCATTATATATCCAAATACGGTTATATCCCAATTGGCGTATTTGACCAGTATTCTATGAATCATTTTTTCACATTTCAATGCCGCGTAATGAAACATAAAATATGAGAAACTTTGTGATTTTAGTAATTAAATGACAAATCGACATCTTTTTAATAATGCTGCATTTCACATAGCACAGACATTTTCTGAATGTGAAAGTATGCATTTGATTCTGTCATAATTCCAGATTATCGCATTATAAATAGTTAGATTATCAAGGCAGGAGAAACGAGAAGTCTGTGAAATATTTTATGAATAATTTGAAGTTTAGTTTGTAAAATATGTAAAGATATTGAGGTTTCAAACCTACATTTTGCACATTCATAGTATTTTGTAAGACATGGACAAAGGGAGGGAACTCTAGAGGAATTCATATGAATTTTCCTCCATACTTCATTTATTTACTTATAAAAGACGTTCTTATTTAAACTATCAAAGTTCGCTTAATTTGACTGTAGATAGAAATTTCTTCGAGAAAAGCAGCATATAACGGTTGTTAACTCCTTAAAGCTTGAGTTATCGCTAAATCAAAGTGACTAATTCTTTTTACCTTATATCCATCTGCAGAAAATTCGTAGCATCCTTTTGACAACAGATGTATATCCCCTGAAAGCTCTATCCCTATATATTTATTATTTCTATGTATCGTGATGCAGCATTAAACCCCCAAAATGTTAATAAATAGCTGGTCAAATATCCCAATTGGGAATTGGGGTTTACCCCAACCTGTATATATCTTAACAGTAATGTTTAGTGATTTTTAGTAGTGGCGAGGTATTATGTGATACCCTCAGTGGTCCGTCCGTGTTTATGTCCGTCCGTCCGTCTGTGTGTCTGTCCGTCCGTCTGTCCGTCCCCCGAAGGTTTCCGACTGATAACTTGTGAACGAAGTTACACAAGGTCTTCGAACTGGGTATGCAAATTGTTTACCACAAAAGTCAGGTCAAGTTCGATTTTGGGTTCAGAGGTCCAAGGGGTTCTGGAGTTATGCCCCTTGAAACTTAGAAATTTTGCGAATTTTAGGGTTTCCGACTGATAACTTGTGAACGAAATAACACAAGGTCTTCAGACATGGAATGCAAGTTGTTTAGAACAAAACTCAGGTCAAGTTTGATTTTGGGTTTAGAGTTTCAAGGGGTTCTGGAGTTATGCCCCTTGAAACTTAGAAATTTTGCGAATTTTAGGGTTTGCGACTGATAACTTGTGAACGAAATTACACAAGGTCTTCAAACTTTGTATGCAAATTGTTTACCACAAAACTCAGGTCAAGTTCGATTTTGGGTTCAGAGGTCCAAGGGGTTCTG
>MJUU01066461.1:0-12245 GCA_002080025.1 Modiolus philippinarum | reverse complement strand
TTAAAAGACTAAAATCAATTGCAAAAAGTCTGAAATGAAAACACAGTGGGGTCTATATACTGTTGAACTTACACAATTTCGAGAAAATCTTCAAATTTACGTCTACATTTTGAAGTGGTAGGGGTAAGATTTTCAATTCTTATAACGTATTTGGTACAGAAATGGTACTTATGTGGGATATTGGTAAATTGTATACCATAGGCTATCATTTTATAATTGAGAGGCACCAATCAACAATATGAAGCAATTGAAAGAAAAACTTTTGTCAAAAACGAAATTTTCCCAAATTTCGTTGGGTGCATGGGCCTAAAAAAAGGCCTGTTCCAACATTGCGTGCAGGTTATGCTCATTTTACCATGTTTTATTTTGAAGAAGGGATGTAATCAGACTTAAAATTGTGGGAAGGATTCATAAGTTGGGTGGGTGCACGGGGGGTTATTCCAGCTCATGACTATAGGTATATGTGGCCATATATGGAAATAAAACAGTAGAATGATACTGTCAAAGTATTGTTACAACTGCACGTATATTGACACTTTATGAGCGGATTTGAATGATTAGTATTCAGAATTTCTCGGGAATTTGGGATTTTACATTTTTTTAGCCAGCATTTCGGTATCATGACCCCTCTTCCCCACCCCATCATTTTTCATCTCCTTTCTTCAATTATAAAATGATTTACATTTATGATAAAGGTACAGACACGGGAGTTGCTATGTTGTCTGACGTCACGGCAATATTAGAATCAGAAAATGAGCATATGGTAAGGCGTCCCTGGTTGCATTGTATTTCGGTAAAGCGTCCATTTTTGCACATTTGAGTAATATACGGTTTGTTAATCGATAAACACTTGCGATCGTGATGTTCATTTATTGATTTTTCCGCAATAATACTTTAAATGACATTAGATACCATTCTTTAAACGTGATGTTGGCATATAAATAAACACACATTATTTTCTACATTAACATTTTTGAAAAGTTTTCATACTAGTGCTTGTTAAGTATGCCCTTCCTTAATATCAGGAGAACCGCAATTGTTGAATTATATTGTGAGTTTTGTTGGGTTACCGTTACGAATATGTAGCTAGGAAGTTCTGTAAAATCATCATACAAAATATAACGTTACCATTTACTGTCTAAGTAAAGGAATGCTGACTTCAGAATACCTTTTTTCAAGCAAATACTTGTATTGCTTTTAGTTCATGGGTGGGATGTACTTTCTACCAATATGCATTTGGTAAAGATACAAGCCTTATATTTTCATCTTATACAATCAGGTTTAGAAATATTTTTCATTCATTCTCTAGAACTCTCTTAATATTTGCGTTCGGTGTTTACAGATTGAAGTGGTCTTCTTAGGTCCACAAAGCATTGTCACTCAAGCAAGAACCATCTTAACTATGGCTTTCATTCAAATTTCCATAGAAAAATAAGAGACATTGATAACCGGCAAAACAAAAGCCACCCCCCCCGTCCAAAAATTTCATTTAAATTCGAACCTGAGCAGAAAAACTGAATATTTGCAAAAAAAAATATTTACTGATGCCTTATCTGTTATTTATAATATGGCTGATAGTGAAAAACAGAGCTGATTTGGACCAGCTGGTAGTATGGTTGGTTTAAGGTTATTCATATTTTAGCATTCAAGAGGAGGGCACACATCACCAATTAATTTCTATTAAGCTCTAGCGAAAGAATTAAGTTATTTCACCATTTTTTATATTTCATTGGTACCTATCCTAGACCGAAATATGAACGAAATCAAGTGGATTTGTTGTCAATTAATTTTCTATGTCCATGCCATATTCAGTTTTCTGGTATCCAGGGAATCCAGACGATTAAAAAAGTAATCCACATGTCGACACCAAAATATTATTGTTTGTGCATCTTCCACAAAATTTTACATTTTTAATACTTCTCATATTTCATTAGGTTGAATATCTACATTTTTGAAGTAAGTCCTTCCTCAAAACAGCCTTTACAATGTCCATGTACATGTATTCAGTTAACAGTAAATAGTACACCTTTGAATGGTGCGGAGTTGTTGCCTGACTAAAGCACTACTTTTGTTGTATCAGTTCAAAAGGTCAGTTGGTGATCTGTGTTTGCCCTTTCATTAGCAAAACAACGGCAGTAGAATACCGAAGGAACAAGGCACAAGATTACACAAATCAAAGTCCAGAGACAAGGCAAAAGCAAGATCACCAAAAGACGGAAGACCAAAGACACCACATGCCCACAAAACACACAAACGTTACATATACAACACAAAAAAATAAAGCACTAACAGTGTGAACTCTCAATAAACAAGAGTGACATCAGGTGCCCCGGAAGGGTAAGCATGTCCTGCTCTGCACACAGCACCCGTCACACGGTCAGTGAGGTATATGTTCTGAAACATCTGACTGGTTATTGTCATTTTCTAACCCTTAGACAAAACCAACTAAAACCATGGTACGTGTAACCTCTCTAACCATCAAACAGTACCAAGGTGAAATTTTGAAAAGCTTTTGTAATCATTTTAGTATTCAAACGTGGACAAGGACAGATCGGTACCACAGACATCACTAACGAAGACAAAACTAAAATTTAACAAGACAACACAAAAAACTAAAGCACTGACAGTGTGAACTCCCATAAAAACCGAGAGCGACATCAGGTGGTCCGGAAGGGTAAGCATGTCCTGCTCTGTGCACAGCACCCGTCACACTGTCAGTGGGTCAATCCAGGGTAAAGTCGAAACCGGTAATGTCAAATCAGGGAAGACTCGAATCTAGCTGAAAATGTCAGTTTTTATTTGTGACACTGACATTTCATATCTATCTATGATGTCGTGGTGACGGCCATAGAATTTCTGAAGGGACGAAAGTAACAAAGGCTGAACATATCCCTGACTCAGCAGTTTTTGTGACAGTGCTTTTGTTGTTTAGTTATAACCGGACACTACCACAACTGAAGGGGATCTCTGGTTTAAACGATTTCTTTTCAAATACCTGTATCTAGTCTGGACCCTTGCAGTTGACAACTTGGACAATTTTTCCGATTGTTTTATACTTGGTTTGGGTCATGACAATTTTGCTATTTCCCAATTAAGAACAGAACACTGCAGACATTTTATAGGTAATGATGATTATTTCAAATATTCTTTTTCCCTAAAATTTGCACTTGGTCTCTTTAGAAAACTAGGCAATCTATGGCTGAAAAATAAGTGTCAGACGTAAACACCAGTCTCTACTCATCACAACCGCTGTTTGAGACCCTCGTATGCAATATTTATTACTTTACTAAATATACTTTTTGCTTCATTAAAACTCTGGTATGCAATATGAAAAAGAAAAGAAATGGGGTAAATGTCAAGGAGACAACATCCCATATCCAGGTTAAAACGACCCATTTTTTTTNATTTTTTTTTTTTTTTTTTTTTTTTTTTTTTTTGGAAAAAATAAAAGTTCCACATCGGCCTCATTTCCTACTCACACAATTGGAAATGTATGTTTACAAATGGCTTTAAAGTGAGGTATATTACTGTCTTACCGCAGTGGTTTAACATGTTGGTCTCGACTACTTAGGGACCGACCATTTAACCTGAAAGGGTGGGGCTATGTTTTTTTTTTTCGAAAAAAATATTCTGAGGCTGATTTTATTTGAAAAAAAATATTTTGGCTGCAAAAATGATGAAAAAAAATATTCTGAAGGGGGATTTCTGCCCCAAAAAATGATGCTTTAAAAAATATTTTGTTTATACTAGTAAAAAAAAAATGTTTTCGCGAGAGGCGCGAAAAAAAAATTCTGTCTAGAAAAAAAAAACATACCCCCCCTTTTCAAGTTAAATGGTCGGTCCCTTACAGGTATTACACTGATATTCGAAAAAAAAAAAAAACACAACACTTCACATCGTAAAATCTATTCGAGATTATTTTTCGATACTGTTTTTACATCCTATTTTTTGTAATAAGTGACGGGTATATCTGTCGGACACTTTGTTAATAATTTGTTCGAAGTTCTGTTGAAAAATAAAAAATACAGAAGTTCCTGACAGAAACCAACTGAACATCTTTGATCGAACTTTTGCTGCAAATTGATACCCAACATTGACTTCACAGCTAGATACACACATGCGTGAAGTAATTCTTTTAGTGCTTGTTAATATTGCTTTGGTCTAGTACATGTATGTTTTAATTGTCTGACGTATGTATTCACCTTTTTATAATTTTGCTATAATGTTCCAGAATGCTAAAATACCGAAGTTGCATAATAAGAAGAAAATGTCGTTATGCTGTACACGTGTTTCAAGGAGTAACTTCTCGTCATTAGCATTAGAATCAAATAATATGGAAAGCCATAATACAAAAATAGTCAAAAGAGTAGTACTCATTACCACAATTCTCGAAATATGAGGCCATATCCAGTACCAAGGACATCCATCGAGTGACATACACGGAATGAAGCCTCAGAAAGTATATATTTGAAATTAACTGTTGTTTACTGCTACAGGTCGCTGGGTTATTTCGTTAAATTGTAGGAAACAATCTTCGATGATCTAAAATAAGGACTTTCCTGATCTCAGAGAGACAGTCTATTGACTTTTCAACTTCAATGTTGTTATATTGTAAGCATAAAATAGTGCCTACACATTATAGTGTGAAATTTAGAAAAAAAAACAGACAATTCATCTGATGACAATAAAACAGTTATTGGAGCTTTTGTTTTGGAATTATGGAATTTTAATTCGGAGATTGGACCCAGGACAAGCCTTCATTTCTTTACAAAAATTGACTACTTTAGAAATTGTGAACTGTAGTACTTGTTGTATTATTAATTAAGGATTTTTTTTTAAATTAAATTTGTAGTTAATCTTCTGTTCGCTGATATCTAAAGAAGTTATTTTTTGCTTGACATTTGTCATTGTTAGAATTTCCAATTTTGGCTGTATGAGCCCAATCAAAACTCATCAAGTGTTCCAGAAAGGTAGGCTTGATCTGCTCAACGTAGGGAACCCGTAATAAGGCAGTGAAAGATCTGTTGGGTGGCTGACTGGTACATTTCACTTTATAACAGAAAGACAAATCAAATCAAATAAAGGATGCATGTACGTGGAACGAGAACTTAAATAGTTGTAATCCTTATCGCTATCCTATATTTAAATTAATAAAAGGCATCACATTTAAGTGTAACATCCGCTTTTCCAAAGCTGTTAAATCATTGACAATTATATAAAATAATTTGGAGAAATTTGTATAAAATCATACTGCAACAGGACAGTTTATAGGTACATTTAATCATAATGACAATTGATTTTTTTCTGGACCTGTTTAAGGCTTCAAACCTATAGACACCGTCCATAATTAACTGCTAGATTTTAAGAGTCACTCTCTGTAAGCATCAAAGAAACCTGGAAATATTTTTTTTCTCACTTTTGATGAAATTCACTGAAAACATTAATTTAACTCCATAGTAAAGAAAACAATCATTAAAACTCTTGAAAGTTCATCTTCGTTGCCATGGCAACCACTTATGGTATTTTGCAACATTTTTCATTCGAAAAAATTGCATTTATTTACTTTTATACAAACTATTAATTACATGAAATGTGAAAAGTTATACAAATATTAGAATAAACCATTTTTGTATATATTAATTAATGTAGAACCATGTCTTCAACAATTTATTGGGCTCTAAATTTCAATACAGAAGGTAATTTAATTTGGTATAAACTTTCGGTAAAGTACACCCAGTTTCAACAAAAATAACAAAAATCTGTCATTTTTGTCCCTTTCAAAGCAGCTAGAAGAAAGCAAGCATTTTTTCACAGCAAATATATTAGTATTTCTTGAAAGTATATATCAATTCCTGTTCAAGGAGAAAAAAAAATGCTTAGGATATATTTTTGCTGAGCTGCAAATGAGTTGAACTCGGTTAATGGTTTAATGATGCGGACGGGCTGCATATCGGCCTCATATAATTGGTTTTTGGATGATAACTTCAAAAGTTAATATCAAATTCAAATGAAACTTGGACACATTGTTTGGTACTGAAAGTGAAAGAAGCCTGTCGATTTGGAGAGTCATAGGTCAAGATCGCAGTGACAGAAAATAGATAGAAAATTTCAGAAATAAATGGTTTTCTGACGAAAATTAACATAATATACATCCAATTCAGATAAAACTTGGATAAATTAATGGATACTGGAGGGAAAAAAAACCTTTCGATTTTGGAGAAAGTAGGTCAAAGATCAAGGTCAAAGTAACCAAAAAGCAAATTGAAAAGTTCAGAAAAAAATTAGATCCTGGGCAATAACTCTATTACAAGTTTACATTCAAAACAAATGAAACTTACACATATTGTTGGATAACAGGATGAAAAGAACCCCTATAGACTTTTTAGAAAGAAGGCCAATTGAAACTTTCAGAAAAAAAAAATGATTTCTAAACAATAATTCTTAATCAAGTAGTCCATGGGCTGGAATAACCCCCCGTGCACCCCCCCTCCACTTGCCAACCCCACCCATTTTTTTAAGTCCGCATACATTCCCTCTTCAAAATAAAACATGTTAACACGAGCATAACCTGCACGCACTGGTGGAACGGGGCCCATTTTGAGACCCACCTACCGAAATTTTGGAAAATTTCGTTTTTCGTTCAAGTTTTTCTTTCAGTTGCTTCAGAATGTTTACCAAATGCTTCTCAGTTATAAAAACGATGTATCAAATGATTGTTATTGTATGAGCTTTACAAAGAACCCAAATTTTCACAATTTCTTTGTCCTATACATTCCATAGCGCCATTAAACGTACCCCTACCCCTATGAAATATTGAGGAAAATTTAGATATTTTCATTGAAATTGCGTAAGTTTGATGGTCTAAAGAACCCGAAGTACATCTCGATTCCCGATTCTAAAAATTGTTTTTAGTTTTTCAATCCATTTTCTTGAATATAAAACATGTTAACATAATGTTAACATGTTTAAATGACCAAAGTTTTATTTTCAATTAGACCAAATAAATAGATCTTTGCATATTTCCATTTTGTCATTCTTTTGCCCAATATTACTTTTTAGTAAACAAATATCATTTAAAGTAGGTATCAAATGAAAGCTTATTATATTTGCTTTACAACTATTACAAATAATGGCCATTCTTATGTGATATAAACATCATACATCAATGAAACTTACCCCTACCCCAAAAAATTTACTGTAAAATTGTCAATTTTTTGTCTATGTTCGCATAAAAATAACAATAACTCTCTAAATGTGTGTTGCATTTTATATACCGCAATATGCAATTTTAATGCCAAATATTGGTAAAATTGTATATTTTGGTCGATTTTCGTGAAAAATGGGATTTTTCAGCATTTCGGAATTTTACAAATTCAAAGTTGAATTGTTGTATAACTGCCCATAAACCACACACGTGATCTTATTTGTGATATATTCGAGTCTCTGTGTATTTTGGTGTTTGAAATGATATGTTTTTGGACCTTTATACAATGTTAAAGCTTTTCAAGCTGAATAAAATGAAATAAATTGTGTTGAATAATTGTGGTAAGGGGTTATATATTTGTAATTTATGAGACTGTAGTTATTCTAAAATGTTTAAAAACATATTTTCTTATGACGTAGATATATTGAAAGGATATCTAGTCAACATTTTTAAGTTGCATATCAATTTCATGAAGTATTTGCATCTCAAAGTCAAAACAGCAGAAATTCTGAAAAACGGAAAATTCCCATTTTGTATACAATTTCGAGCAAAAGAGTGAAAAAGGGACCTCTTAAAAAGTTTAAATCTACTTAAATGATCTTCTGCATGTCAGCTTCGGTGAAATAAACACTTGAATTCCAAAAAAACATTAATCTTTAATCATTTAGAGCCTGAATATTTCATATTTTCCCTTAATTTTTAGGGGGAGGGGTGCTAATTTTGACATTTCTGAACCTACAATACGTCTGAAACTAAAATGTTTGCACACGATTTGTTGCTTACATATCATAAATTATTATTACAACGGCAATTATTAAATATATATTTAGATTTTTACGACCATTAAGTCAGAAATTCGAAATTGTGAAAAAATCGAAAATTCCGAAAATTCCCATTTTTCAAAAACTTTTTTACCGAAAATCAAAAATCTATGGACTTCAATGCTTTTATTTTCCAACATTGTATCACAACTGATAAGTTAGGCATAAAAACTAGATCAAATGACAAGGGTTGTTTATCTGAAAGAAATTGACAGCCTAAAATTGTCATTTTCGCTATTTTTTTGTAGGGGGAGGGGTACATTTTTTGTATCCCCAGGTCATGAAAATGGCGTAAAGTGCCCAAACTTGAGTTCATTGTAAAGGATATTACATTAGGTTTAATTTGGTACCAAATTTCAGTACATATTACTTATCATTAAATAATTATGAATCTTAAAAGATGAAACTTAGGTTAAAACGAAAATACGAGTTTTTCGTGGTGTACTATAAAAGTGGCCCTATACTGTCCATGCGTGCAGGTTATTTTCGTGTTAACATGTTTTATATTGAAGAGGGAATATAAGAGGACTGAAGAAAATCGGTCTATATGGGAAGTGGGGGGGGGGGTGCACGGAAAGTGATTTCAGCCCATGGCCTAAAACATTGGTTTCTGACCATTGGTTTCTGGACACAAAATCAAAACCTTTAAATTCAATTAAAATGAAAATTAAAAATATTGTTTAAAACCAAGAGGAAAAGAACCTTATGTATTGCGGAGAAAGTAGCTCAAAGGTCAAGGTAAAAGTGACAGAAAGTATGAATTTTTTGATGATTACTAAAAAGTTTATATTAGATTCAAATAAAACTTTTATATATTAATAGCTACAAGGAAAAAAGACTATTGAATGTAGGAAAAAAACAGGAAAAATTCAAGGTCAAAGTGACCATACAATCGAAAGTAACTATTTAAGCTCTATATTTAAATTGTACCAGGGTGCACAAACCGAGTTGCAACTTTTTTTTTATTTGGTGACCATGTTTCATTGGAATTAAATGTGAACTTTATTTTCATCACTAATTCATATCTTAAATTCTAACAATTCATATTAGGTCAAATTTCAAGTCTCTTCGTTCCTGTCAAATATCATTGTATAAATCACCATAACCTCTACTTTGATTACATTACATTTTCAATGAATACGGGTTTTTAAATATCTGGCAGCCAAGAAAATACTCAAGTTTCTTTGAATCAGATGTTAATTGTTTGATCTAAAATCGAGAAACAAATTTCTGTAAGTTTTTTTAATTGTTCCGTCACTTTGACCTTGAATTTTGCCTTTTTTCGAAATAATTAAAAAAGAGCTACTAGGTAAACTGCATTGCTATCAGTCACAAAATGCATTTATAAAGACACAATTATAACTTTTCCATATAACACTTTCAATGGACATTTTAATGAAGTTTGATTCATGGGCATGCAGATGTCATGTTACCGATCGTTGAAAATATATGTTGAAGTGGATATGAACATGATGCAAACTTCTACAAACGGCGAGTTTTTATAGCTTTTCTCCCTTAAATTTATATCAAAATTAGACACATACTCAATAATTAAAAAATTGGCACTATTAGTACTTTTTATAGCAAGATGATATTTCTAAAAGAAAGCAGCCCAAATTTCTTTGAATGATCGAGGAGATTATGCTTCATTCCGTAATTTTTTGTCAATTGTAAACAAACAATATCGACAATACAACATCCGATATAACAAAAACAATTTTAGATTTACTGATAAAAACTAGTCCTAACAGATTGATACAAGTACGTAAAAAATGACCCCCTTTGGATCACAAAAATATAATAAGAACTGATCTAATAAGAAAGCAAAAGATGTACACACCAACCAGTCATAAAAAAATGAAAAATGAAAAATAAATGTAATGTCGAAATTAAAATGGTAAAAGTGACTATTACAATAAATCATTCCAAAAAATACAATGAAACCGTAAATAGTAAAATTGGTCCAAAATGATAAAAGACGTGAAAGGAAATAACCTTTGTAAAGGTTTTCCTTTTTTACGGCAAATAACGAACTAATAGATAATTACCAAACATATCGGAATACTTTTTACGATTATTTCAGGGAACAATCTTACATTGATGATTTTTCAGCTACACTTCCTGATATTGTATCATACATATTAAATCCATTCCAATGCAACTGTAAAGCACTTATCAATAAGGCTGGTTCTCTTCTCTCGATTGTCATGTTACCTAGACGAAGACTGGTGATTTCTTTTGAATTATATGTCACCCCAGATATGCTGTTATTCCACATTTCTTCTGATATTAAGGTATTTCACTACATGTGAAAGACCTTATTGTAATTCTTCGGATTGTTATTCTTTTATTCTTTTTCATCCGCCGCAACCGATGTAAAAAAACTACTCGATATATCATTTCGATTTTTCGTATGATGAATCGACATCACTGCGGGACTTAAAACTTTACGCAAGCATATTGATATATTTTTAGTAACGGAGTTATCTCAACGACCACTGGTTATCTTGTGTGCAGATCTCCTACGAAACCATAACCAATATCAAAATTGTGAATAGGGGTGTTGCATTCATTTGTCATGCGAAAAAAAAATTTGGTGGCAAACCCGTTTACGCGTTTGTTCAACCTATGTTAATTTCATCCCTCAAGAAATTCTATGGCCGTCACCATAACATCATCGAAAGATATGACGCGTCAGTATCCCAAATGAAAGTGGGCATTTTCATCTAGATTCACGTCTTCCCGGATTTGACCAACGACTTTGACATTTTCCTTGATTGACCCACTCACGGTGTGACGGGTGCTGTTAACAGAGCAGGACATGCTTACTCTTCCGGAGCACCTGATGTCACTCTCAGTTTCACTGGAGTTCACACTGTGAGTGCTTTGTTTTGAATGTTGTGATTTCTGTTTCTGTGCTTTGTGTCTGTCTAGCGTCGTTGTTTTGTTTCTGGCGTCATTGTTTTCTGTGTTCTCGTTTTGGCCATACCTTTGGACGTCGACTTTTGTAAAATTCACCCCTTTGTTCCTTCGGTATTCTACTGCCGTTGTTTTGATCCCTAAATATGCAAATTTTTCAAAGTTATCGGATTTCCTCCAAATTTGGTTTCCAGGTAGCTTTCATGGTCCTAATTACAAAGTAAGTGAGAACCGATCCATCAATCAAAAGAACGAACAATCCATGGACAATGGCAACATCGGACAAACTAAGATACAAAGACACCACTTAAGTACGGGACAAAAAAGAAAAATGAAGACACACATACAGATGAACAACACGGACCCAATAAAAACCATGGGTGAGATCAGGTGTACCAGTAGAGTAAGCATCTCCTGCTTCTTATAAGAATGAACATGTCAAATCCAGTAGTAAAGTCAAATCCGATAGAGGAAAAACAAACTTTAGTTGCAGAGGGAAAGATCTGTTGTCATCTGGGAAACAGATATCCCATAGCGATCCACAAGATCGTGATGTCAGTTATCTGCCCTTGATATGAATGGTTGGACTTTTTCGAAGCTCTGGATATTTTCTTTGAAAAAACTGTTTAATTGTTATCTGAGAGCCGATTTTTGTCACTTAAAGGTCACGAAAATCATCATAAAGGACTATGTTTTCATCTTTGTAGACTTTCAATGACTTATTTCACAGTTTAAGAGGAGTTTTTGGAAGTTTTCTTTGTTTTCTTTGTCTGTTTTGAAAACAGTTCACCGACCATGACGGATCAAGTTCGACGACACCTTTTAATACACTTTTCGACCCGTTATTTCAAGGGAATAACACATGAGGATATTTTAAATTCAGTGTTAAAAGTAGTGGAAAGGGATACAGTGAAATCTATACAGATAACTGAAAAAGACTGTGTAATTACTGTAAATGACTTCGCGCCAAAAGATAAGCTATTGTCCAGTTGAATTGCAATTAAAGACAGGTCAGTCAAATTATTTGATGTTGAAAAGCAAATTACAAATGTGACAATCAAAGATGCTCCTTTTGAGTTAAATGACATTTTCATATGGCAAGGTATGGCCAGGTCGTCCCTAAATCCCTCCGAAGGTGGGTGATAAAAGACACAAACATTGAAACCGGAACACGATACATTCAGATAATCAATTGTATTCCTGTGCTTCCCAATAGAACAAATTTTGGAAAACACCAAGTTCGTCTTTATGCCGATAACAATCGGACACAGTGCATTTATTGTTCTGACACAAGTCATCCC
>MJUU01066460.1:0-62059 GCA_002080025.1 Modiolus philippinarum | reverse complement strand
AAATGACTAAATACCGTAGTTACACTGTGAATTTCTTTTCTGCATATGCGCATTTCGACAACTTATGTCTCTTCAGTGCAGATAAAATCTAAACTTTTGGAAGACCATTATATCAAAGATGTTCAAAAACTGATAGAGAACAAATAACCAATATGATCTAAATGTAAAGCCAAAATTAGCTAAGGACAGAGCTTTGCATGAGGGAGATACTCCTTAGTTGTGATAAAATTTACAAAAATTTAGATATTGCAAGATTTCAAATACAATCGGCTTTCGGGTCAGCACCGAAGTACTGACTACTGGGCTGGTGAATACCCTCGGGGACTAACAGTCCACCAGCAGAGGCATCGACCCAGTGGTAACAAATAACTAAATACCGTAGTTACACTGTGAATTTCTTTTCTGCATATGCGCATTTCGACAACTTATGTCTCTTCAGTGCAGATAAAATCTAAACTTTTGGAAGACCATTATATCAAAGATGTTCAAAAACTGATAGAGAACAAATAACCAATATGATCTAAATGTAAAGCCAAAATTAGTGGTGAATCTAAGTACCAGAACTCGAATACCGTCTGTTCCCTGCATTTTAGTCCTCTCACCTGTTATCTTTCTGTTGTAATTAGAATTTCGCGCTTTTCATGGAGCCCTCCCACAGCATAAGTTGAGAATGTCTTTTAGACAAAAAAAAATTTTCCTATCTTGGTTTACGTATAAAGGGTCATTTTCGGACTATTGGACCTTCGGTCTATCGGACCTTCGGACTATCGGTGTACAATCACTCATGAAAAGTTACGGATTGTGAACGGATTAGAAGGAATGTTGATAGTCGAGACCAATGATTTAATTTGATTTTGTTTATGAAATTAAGTGTACATGTATGTATTATGTTAGAAAGTAAAGTATATGGTTTCTATGTACATGTACAATATTAATAGAAAGGTAATAGTCATAACAAAGAAACAACAGAAAACGACAGTAAGGATTTAGTTTTATTCGTAAGTAGTCAAACATATCTCATTTGTCTTGCTCTGTTTTAAGATGTATTAAGGGCAAACTGCATATTTCATAAAAAATGAACAAGTTATGGTACAAAAAAAAATATAAAAAAAAACTTTTGTCATTTGATTTGGGCTTAGTAATTAAGCATGTTTTCATAACATACATTAACAGACATCCGATTTAAAGTTTTAAACTATTTTGTAATTACAATCATTTAAGGAATTTCGATCTTAATAAGCATATCAGACAATTTTTTTTTCTTTTAAGATATTTTGTAGGTCTTAACGTATTTGTTCAAAAAATAAAATAAAAATGATATGTCACCGATCATCTTTTCCTGTTATCTGGCTTAGAAAATCAGGCCAAATTCAGTATTTTTCAGCAATATTTACAAACAATATATAAGGAACTGTAAGAACATGTTCATTATTTATCTTTCATATAAAATAAATATCAGATAATTTTTTTTTTTTTTTTGATATTTCAGAGATATACACTTAAGCTATCCGTTACGCTGAAAAAAATCTACATGTCGATTAAGAGGGTTATTTTATTTAGTTTACAAAATAGACAATATTTAAGGGAAACGGGAGCTAATTCGTAGGAAAGTGTATGTCAATTTATTATGACATCACAATGAATAGGCCAATACGGGAAGATTCCGGCTTGAAAATCAAGTCAATTCCGCATCCGAATCGTGTTACACAAATGCGCCCATCGAATGCGCCGTGTATTAGTGTCGATCTACCTTAAAAAAAAATTAAAACAAAACTTTAGAAAATGACCTTTCAGTAATTCTTCGAAGCAATTGACACACTAGTTACAATTGTAATTTACAGTATGTTGATATTCTTAGCAAACCATCAGTCAGATTTTCGCAGATACTTGAGGTTTATTGTTCGCTATCAACTTTAACACGCCTTATTAATAGGGTCTGTAAGTCTCGTCAGATTTTTGGACTTCCGGGTACATAATTTGTACCCGGAAGTTGCATTTTTAACAGAAAAATATGACGTTTCAAGCACACAAAAGGGACGTCATAATCCCACAACGTCATATTTTGGCGGGAAACGTTTTTACATTTGAATTTTATCGTGATTTCTCGGTGTCACATGACGAGACTTACAGACCCTATTGAATTTGTAGTCTTACTTACAAAAGTTTTGATACATTCGTCACGAAAAATTTAAAAAAGGGTCATCAACAGAAGCTAAATTTTGTGATAACGTCGAAATTAATTTATTTTGGTTGTAAGATAAACATCGATGTGATGTCAAAATGACTTTAAGGGAGTACGAATGTCAGAAATTCTGTAATTACAATTAAAATGCTGAAGAACATAGCTAATAGAACAATGAGCAAAAGATTTTAAAATCAAATGATAAAGTGTTGGTAAGGTGAGCTGCAAAGGTAGAATATGTGATTCCGAATGCCAAAAGTGATGAAAATCATCTTTTTAAACCTGTTAAGCAAGGTCAACGGCTGGATTTGAACCCCTGCTTTGTTGTCATCTATGGCAACATCGCCTGCACGATGTCAAGCGCCCTTTTTATCTTTATTTATCACACATCAAAATTTACATTCATATTACATATATCCATATATTCCGTTAGACATCAGTCCCTATACTCACAGTCTACCAACATACTCACCCTTACATTCAGCACACACATTCTACAAAGTTCAAAAAGCCTACGATAGTATGATATTTTGGGAAACACAATTAATACTTTAAAGTTCATGTATATATAATAAGAAAAACAAAAATAGTATTTTACACTGCAACTTTGTATGGGGCTGGAATGCATTCCACCATAAAAGTCATTCGTGATAATACCAAGCATGGTTTTCTAATTAAACTAACTGAACAAAAGTATAACGTAGTTATGCCCCAATGTCATCTATTTCAGCCTTTCAAAAATTACACACGCACTATCGCTCGGAAAAAACAAAAACGTATCACAGTTAGAGGTCATTTTTAATGGAATACACTGCCATCATTCGGAAATGTTCCATAACAATCTTTCTAAATTTTGAATAGTATCTGTCACTGTTTTGGTAATGTTCACATTGTTGTCATATACCTAGGCTATATAAAAATATAACTTTCGGTAACCTAGTCAATCCTCCTCGTAGGAAATCTAGAGTTGTAAAATAGTACACGATTTAACATGAGGTGGGTAGGAAATATATAGAAGAAGGATAAGGATACTCTATAAAATATGAATGATAATGTGTTGGTAAGGTGAGCTGCAAAGGTAGAATATTTGATTCCGAAAAGGTGAGCTGCAAAGGTAGAATATTTGATTCCGAAAAGGTGAGCTGCAAAAGTAGAATATATGATTCCGAATGCCAACAGTGATGAAAATCATCTTTTTAAACCTGTTAACATCGGAAAATCCAGCAAGGTCTTCGGCTGGATTTGAACCCCTGCTTTTTTGTCATCTATGGCAACACCGCCTGCACTTTGTCCAGCGCCCTAGACTACTAGGCCACCTAGGCTATATGAAAATATAGCTTTCGGTAACCTAGTCAATCTTCCTCGTAGGAAATCTAGAGTTGTAACAGTACACGATGAATATTAGGTGGGTAGGTAATAGATAGGAGAAGGATAAGGTTGCAATAGGTAAGATACATAAGGTATATTGATAAAAGTCGCTAGGACGCCTATACCTAGGGCACTGGACATAGTGCAGGCGGTGCAGAAATAAGATAAACAGCTACTTTTCAATAGAGACATCTTAAATGCGGCATAAATATGCTGGAAAAGTTAGTTTATTTGGTTCATACAAAATACTATTTATTCAGTTTCAATGAGCAATATTTTAGATTAGGACATTTTCGTGAAATGTTTCAAAGGTTAGAATTTGTCACATATGATAGTGGAGTTATTCTTTTATTGAGTTCAACGAAGGCATGTTTTAACAAGCTTGAATCTGATTTGACATGTGTTTTTGGGAAAGATTTTGAAAAGGTATTTTTCGGTAGGGTCCAATGCACGTTAGACTGTGTTCACTGATGGAAGCCATCTTGGGTCTTTACCTCAGATACTTGTGTAGAAGGGAAAACAAAGGACTTATTTGGAGATGTTTTCTTCCTATTGCACTTGTTCTCAGGAAAGATCTTCAAATGTCAAGATAATTAATAGCAGAATTAGTTATTGCTGGTTTCTCAATGAAAAGAGTTTTCTGTCCAGCACTGGACAATATGTACTTGATTGGAGAATACCCTCGTGGAAAGGCAGTCAACCAGCAGCGGCATCGACCCTGTTATAGATAAATAAATAACAAAATACCGGAATAACTGTATATTTTCTTTCTGTATGTGGCCATTTCGATAGCTTACGTCACTTCAGTGCAGATAAAATCAAAACATAGGAGATCCAGAAATCGAAAGATGTAAAAAAGTTGATAGAGTACAAATGGTCTAAAAGGATTTAAATCGAAAGCCAAAATCAGGTACTTACAGTTGGAGATGTTACTTATTTTTAAACAAAAGTTTCTTAAATTTAAATCTTGTACGTTTCCAAAGAAAACCAGTTTTCGGGCCAACAACCAGACGTACTTGCTACTGGGTTTGTGATAACACTCAGAGACGAACAGTCCACCATTCTACAAAAATATCAGTTCAGTGGAATACATCGGCAAACGAATACCGAAGCAAGAACAAGGAAAGGGGAAATTCTAAAATCATAAATCCAAAATCATGGCAATTCACAGCAACACGAACTGAGACAGTATGACAAAGACAAAACAAATAAACAAAAATGAACAAGAACGCCAAGTAAATGGAAGTAAATAAAAAAAAATACCGTGTAACTGTGAATTTAGCTTCTGCATATAGCAATTTTTGAAAACTCTTGTCTCTTCAGTTGGTGAAATGAAGATTGAAATAGCCGTTCGTGAAAGGGAATATTTTTCAATGATTTTGGAAGAAAACATTACAAATGGAGCTGATTCACGGCAAACTTTGCGAAATAAAACATTTCTTATCTGTCAACCAATTATGATATTCTTATCCCTTGTGTGCATTGTTTCACCATTATCTTTCTATTTTACTCAATTCTGTCTTTAGCCTTTCAGCCCTGTTACTGTTTTATTTTATTATTATCTTCCCTTTTCTTACATTATTTTATTATTATCTCCCATAATCATTCCATTGTGAACCATTCGAATTTTTCCTCGCCATTTTTCTGTTTTATGGCAACGATTGCCATATTGACATTTTAAAAGGAAAACACGCTTAAACACAAGCACGGTAACCTTTGTGTCAAATTTCATTAAATTTGGAGAAATTATAATTTTTCCTACCTTTTTGTGTTTCCATAGCAACGATCGCCATTTTTCCATTTTGAAAACAAACAACAACTTGTTTTTAACATGCTATTCCAATTCTGAGCGCTTTGAATTTTCCCATTAACCTTAAAATAAGCGTATTTTTTTGAAAACTATCAATGGAAAAGGGCGTAAAACTTAGGTATGGACGCAGAGATAAAATGGAGGCCCAATTTAAATATAATAATCTTTTCGAATGGGACAAAAATATCTATATAAATTTTATGATATATCAACAAAAATACAGCTAAAGACCAGCAGGTAGGATATAATATATTATACTTTTATTTTTGTTACAAAGTACAGGTGCACGCATTATGCAATATAAATAATGGCTAGTACGAATGATACGAATGATATTAATGTAAATGCAAAAGTAATTAAAAAAAACGACAATAGAAAACGACCTAAAAGTCGCTCAGGACACATTCACATTACATCTGGTCAGAAATGTATCATTTTTCTTTTCAAGCTGTAAGATTATGAAACTCAAACTAGTTTATAAATAAAGAAAATAGTGTTTGTATGAAAATTAGGCCAAAATCTTTTCTCTTTTTTTTTTCGTTTTTTTGCATTGATTTAGTTTTTTTACATTTTGGCACGTTATTGATACCAAAGAAGGGAAACATCTTATTCAGAATTCCAGAGGGGTTACTTCTATTTAAATTTCTTTTATAAGAACTGGACGGCTAAGATGCTGCTACATATAAAAAATCGCTACTGTCAAAGATTTTTGCAATTCAATTATATCTATTTATATATTTCACTTAATAGTATATGCTCTCAACTGTATATGGTTGCCAGGTAGATTTCCAAAGAAATACCCGGTCTATGAGAATTTTAGAAACTTTATCAAAATTGGAATCTTTTTTTTTCAGTTCAGTTTTTAAATTATAAAATATTTTAAAAATTATAGATAATGGTGATCTTCTAAAAGGGGTAAATTGAAAATTGATTCAGAACGGTCTGGACTTTCAAAATAATTTCTCACTTTTGAGACAGAACAATTCCTATTTTTACTAGCGGTGCGAGATTTCCTTGTCTTGTACCCCCCGGTACAAGACAGAAATTACCAAGCAACGTATTCTGACGTCACTGACGTCGCTTAGGAAAGTCGAATGTCAAGTACGGCTTGTTGGTGAATAAATCGTTGTTTGTGTTTACAAAAGTGAGAAAATTAATCAAACACCGTTGAAAATGCAAGATTTAGAAATCTCAGACACCCTCGGGTAAGATTTCAATGGTTCTCTGACTCGGCAAGCCTCGTCAGAGAAATATTGAAATCTTACCCTTGGGTGTCTGAGATTTCTTGATCTTGCCTTTTCACCGGTGTTAGATTCATATATTCTTTCAATGTTGTTTTACTCTCATTAATACACTTTATGTAAATAAGCTGTATTCTGACCGATAAATAGCCATTGTATTGTTTTCTATTTAGATCCTTTTGGTTATTTATTCTCCGTCAGTTTTTACACGTTTTTCGGTTAATGGACTGCCAAATATTTTAGTTTGATCTGTACTGATCAGACATAACTTGCAGACATATGCAGAAAATAAATTGTTCAAGTAACTTCGGTATTTTGTTATTTATTACCACTGGGCTTATGCCTCTGCTGATAGACTGTTAGTCCCCGAAGGTATTCACAAACCAAGTAGTCAGTACTTCGGTGCTGACCCGAAAAACAGCTTTATTGAAACTTGCAATATCTTAATTTTACAAAATTTTGTTTTAAACTAAGGAGTGTCTCCCCCATGCATAGCTCTTTCCTTAGCTGAAATTTGGCTTTCTATTTTGAACCTTTTTGGTAATTTGTTCCCCATCAGCTTTTACACGTTTTCCTGTTGAAGGACTTATAAATATATTTTGGTTTGATCTGCACCGATGAGACATACGTTGTCGAAACGCGCATATGCAGAAATTAAATTATTCCAGTAATTTCGGTTATTTGATATCCTTTACTTTTTAACACCGTCAGTGGATTTAACCTTTTATCATCGTGTTTTCCAATTTTTGGAATTTATTGAGACGCTTGTCATGATATTTGTCTCAGCGTCATGATTGCGTTTTAATAATAGAGATATTCCGACATCCCTTTATTTCTTTATTCGATGTGATTAAACCAATATATTATTAACATCAAAAAACACGAATGATGTCTACGTGTCCCTCGTCCTCCGGGTCTGGAATTAGAATTTGATAAAAACAGTAAATTTCTATAAAACGCTAGGCAACTTTCTCATGTTGGACAAGTCTGACTACTGGGCTGTTAAATACCGATGGGAACCCCTGGTCCATCGACAGTAGCTCCGATCAAGTGGTTTCAAAATAATTCTTTAAAAACAGTAAATTTTGTTATGCTGTAAATCAGTAACTGCGTGTAATTACTACCAAAATTAGAAATATCACTGGTTGTTTTATTTTATTGTCACTATTATAACTTTTTACTGACCTAAAACACAAAGAGATATTTTCGCGATATAAAAAAAAATCTGCAAAAATTACGCCGATTGTGTTTCGAAATAAATGAAAAATGATTACCCGAGACATATTTAATATGTTGAATTATTAAACGAGACCTATGCAATGTTATTTAGTTACATTAGAAAAGTATGAAGAGATGGAGGGACAATACAGATTCGAAGTATAGTGGAACCTTAGCAATATAATGGTGAATGAGGGGATATGGAGTAAATGCACATGAACATGAGACAAAGTCTCTACAAATACATGGTAAAAACAAGCAAAGGAACAACGCTTTTATTGTTGTTCTTCATCTTGAAGTCACCACGAGGCCTTCAACAATTAGCTTTGCTCATACCTCATAGTAATTCAAGACGGCCCCTAGCACCGGTTTAAGCGGAATTCTTTGCTACTTGTTGAGCAACGCTACATCCATGTCTTCATTGGTCATGGATGCAGGATTGTCTACAAACATTAATTAAACTGGCAAAGTGCTCTTACAATCACTGTCATCCTTTGCCCATTCATGACATAAAACAACAAAATACCAAAACTGCAGTAAAATTTAGTTTTGTAAATGGTCAGCTGGTCATTAAAGAAATAATTTATGGCAGGTATGGTTGTTGTCATTAAACCATAGGCTAGACCAATGTGTATGGAATATGGGACATTTTGTTTCTGATACGAACTTTATCACGGCCAGTATCAAGTGAGCCCGTTAGGGCGAGCTGATACGTTACGCCGTCATAAAGTCTGTATAAAAAACAAAATATCCCATATCCTATATTACTTTTATCGGCAATTCACAAAATGGCAAACAAAACTCTATGATAGATTGAAATAAGCTTAAATTTCTATTTAAGCACAGAGAATCTATTATATATTTCAATGACTTATATGCATTTTTCACTCAACGTATTTCGTGCATGAACACAATAAATAGTACAAAATGCCTTCACAGTGACCTAATAATTTCGTGATATTGTCAAGTTCGGTGATGCTGAAAATTTCAGTCTCTGTAGATCAAAGGAAATGCATAAAAATTCAACCCGAGCGTTAGCAGTCCCACTCCATGGTTAAATACCTGCCATTAATTATTTTGATTCTGATATTGCAGAAATTGAAAAATTGAAAATCTAATTACTTGCACATATTATTTAAATTTCAGTGAAACATTAAAGAGCTAATTAATAAATAAATCTAAGATTGGAATATTAAATAAAAGTAAGATTTTACTACATGCAATATTGAAATGATTTTTTTCGGGGGGGGGGGTTGCAAAATAGATTGTAGAAAATCTGATGGGTTAAACTTTCTTTCTGACAGTAGTTATATTTGTAATATGTATGAAATCAAAGAAAACTGGTGTCTTCGGTTTGTTTTGTAAATATTTTAATGAGCAATTAAATTTCTGTTTAGATAGAAATATTTTGAATAATTCTTTCATCAAGAGGTTAAAACAGATTATACTTTCCAGAGTCAAATAATCAGTGTATTTACAACTGTGTAAATTATTCTGAAAATAGCAATATATACATGTAAATGTGATAGGAGCATCCTGCTCTTGTGTCGCAAGGAAATCTAGACAGATTGAATCTATTGCAAAACGTCCTACTGTAACGTGTTCGGAGGTTGAGACGCTTATATAATAAGCCAGGTCCGTAACAGGATATACCTGGATTCAAAGGTGTGCAAACAAAAATATCACAATATTAAAACAAACAACTAAAATATAAACATAGTCTGTTTGATCTTTTATTAAATCACAGAACTAAAATATGTACAGGGGCTCTTTGCTTATAAATAACATGACCAACATGGCATTTACATCATAAATGGAACAACGCTTTTTACCAATAAAATATCTACGAATATTTAATATCAGCACTACGTTGTACTATCTACTATGATTTATTATGTATTTACAAATTGGTCTAGTACACGGTGTCCTTTTGCATTGGACAACTTGTCCCCGGTACAATTTGTCCACTGGACAAACTGTCCTGTACAATCTGTCCACGTTGACCCCTCGGACAACTTGTCCTTCAGTTCAACTTGAACCGTCGCCGGTACACCTTGTCCACCTGTTGAACACTTTGCTCTTCACCCCTTGGCGAAGTTTCACAATCTGCGGCGACAGATTGGGCCTTGGTTCACATTCTATTTCAATTAAGAGACCCACCGATAGAGGTTTCTTCCTCGGTTCTCTTCACAGAAATGAACGCTGAGCGTCTGTCTGATTTCCATTTTATACTAGGGGCTAGCGTTTGGACTTTGGAATTATTTCTTGTCAAAGGGGTGATACCCTATGGAACCCTATTATTTCCCTATTGAGTTTCCCCTTACACACCCCTGTCCAGCGGACCATACTATTTGACATTTCCAGCCAAACTTTCTTATTCCCCGCTAAAGGGAAAATCACCCAGGCGTTTGAATGAATCTGTCAAATACACTATTACCGAGCGTATCATGTTGACTGGAATGTAAAAAAACACTGGACATGTGAATCCATTAAGGTATGACCAGTTTCCGTTACAATACTGTCTAGGAGTCATTGCACGGTAGACTGACATGATAATTATAAAATTTATCTAAATATTGATCTTCAATAAGGTTTAAAGAATGGGAGCAAGTAATATTTCAAGTCGGTAGTTGTGAAAATACATGTAATAAATATGAAATATTGTTTTGTTTAAATTGTAAGTTCACTTACCAAATCCCATGTTTTGGTTAAGTGACTACTACACTAGGAAGAACCTTGGTTCGATTGTTGTACTACCGAGGGGATTGGTTAACAAAATGTTACTTATTTCAATATTCTAAAATTTGAAGAAAAAAAAGAAAAATGAATTTTCCATTCTGATGCGACCTGAGAGGACGCAGATTTCCCATCTTAATTGCTGTCTGTTATTATGAGGATGTCAAAATACACCACTTGGCGTTTTCAAATAGACGAAAGGTGAAAACCCTTATTGAAAGCAAAAAAAAACAAAAAACAAACAAACAAAAAAAAAACAAACAAAAAAAAAAATCGAATTTTAGTGTCTGACCGAAATTGTTTTGCTAAAAAATGTGACTTTAATGCCTTCATAAACCAAGACGGATAAAATTAGAACATTATTGTTTTCCATTCCTTTTACTTATATTTCGATACCATTTGCGCATATGCAAAGTATGAGGTTGTTGAGTATTAAACTGATTATGTTCATTTAAACCAAAAGTAGGGGTGCTGATTTGGAGGCCTGTGCTATGACTCAGATATATTATATTGTAGTCCGTTCGCTTCAAACACTTTCCGTGCATTCCCTACTTCCGAACTAGGCCGATTTTTTAGTCCTTCATCGTCAAAGTATATCATGTTAACACAAAAATTACCTGCGCATAGACAATATAAGCCACTTTTATAGTAACAAAGAAAACTTTTTGTATTTCCGTTTTGACCCAAGTTTCTTCTTTTAAGTTCCACAATTTATAATAACTAAATACCGAAGTTACTGTGAATTTAACTTCTGCATATGCGCATTTCGACAACTTATGTCTCTTTAGTGCAGGTAAAATTTAAACGTTTGGAAGACAATAAACTCAAAGATATGTAAAAACTGATAGAGAACAAATAACCAATATGATCTAAATATAAAGCCAAAATCAGCTAAGGACAGAGCTTTGCATGAGGGAGATACTCCTTAGTTTGAACAAAATTTACAAAAATTTAGATATTGTAAGGTTTCAAATATAATCGGCTTTCGGGTCAGCACCGAAGTACTGACTACTGGGCTGGTGAATACCCTCGGAGACTAACAGTCCACCAGCAGTGGCATCGACCCAGTGGTAACAAATAGCTAAATACCGAAGTTACTGTGAATTTAACTTCTGCAAAAAGCAAAATCTCGTGTGTATTGCACTATAGCTGGCATTCAGAAGACCATTTAAGGAGCTTTAAATTTTTATGAGGTCTCGTTTTGGTCGTTCTGGTGGAAATTTTCCGTTTTTTTTAGAGCTCCTGCTGTTTTGACTTTTAGATGTAAATACAAGAAATCCTACGATACTTCAAAAATGTTCATAAAAATAGATAATGATTTCCATTGTCTGTAGTTATTATTGGTATCCGCATCTTTCGTTTACAATAAAAACATTAAGAGTAGAATACCGAGGGAACAAGGGAAGCGAAGACCACAAAAATCAAAGTCCAAAGACATGGCAAAAACGGCAACAGAGAAAATCAAAGACAAAACAAGGACATGAGACAGCTACAATGCACGGAAATAAAAAGACGACATTAAGAACTAAGGCACTTGTAGTATGAACTCCCATGAAAACCGGGAGTGACATCAGGTGCTCAAGAAATGACAAAAAAGAATTTGTTATTATTATTCGATAAAAACGCAAAAACAATTGTCATTATTATTCGACTGAATAATAAATCTAAATAACAGAAAAAGATTTGTCATTATTATTTTAATATCTACGTGTAGCTTAAATTGTTTTATAAGGACAATTAACGAATCCCCTCATCATATTGTTAATTCTAGTTTAAGAAAATTGTCTTCTTTTTTAAATACTTATCCACAAGAGAACCTTTGTATTTTCATAGTCCTTGATATCCCCCACTCCCCCCATTAAGCTGTTTTTGCTGACAACGCCAAATACTAGGAACACGCCTAATTTAGATGCGAACTGACTTACAACTGTTCGTTTTACAAATTTTCGGAGTACATGGTGAATAAAAGGATATGGAGTAAATGCACATGAGACAAAGTCTCTACAAATACATGGTAAAAAACAAGCAAAGGAACAACGCTTTTATTGTTGTTCTTCATCTTGAAGTCACCATGAGGCCTTCAACAATGAGCTTTGCTCACACCTCACAGTAAGTTCAAGACGGCCCCTAGCACCGGTTTAAGCGGAATTCTTTGCTAATTGTCGAGCAACGCTACATCCATGTCTTTCTTGGTCATGGGTGCGGGATTGTCAACAAACATCAATTAAACTGGCAAAGTGCTCTTACAATCACTGTCATCCTTTGCTCGACAAAAGCACTAGCGTCTTAAGCTAGTGGACAACTACGACATATAGACAAACACAGGGCACTCATCAAGTCGAATGTAAGAAAACTTGGCGTTATAAAATAGTGAGATGTGGGCACTCAACACAGGTGGTCTGGATTACATTTCGAAAATTACAAAAAAAAATGCCAAAATTTGAAAGTATCAATAGTATATCCATATGAGAAATTCTCTCACGCACAAGTACACCATAACTGAAAAATATAGAGAGCATACATCTCTTGCACGGGGAATCGTTTTACATGTATGTCACCCCAAGAAGCTCAGTAGGGGTTACCGATAATATGTAAAAATAAAACAAGAAAACAAAATCTTTAAACTTGAGACCAACCCGTAGAAAAGTTTTTTTTTTATCTTTTTTGATGTCTATAATATGTAAAAGTCATATTTCATTAGAAATACACTCTTGGTCATAGATATGGAATATTTGTATTTTCATAGCAAAAATGTGAAGTTTTGAAGCATTATGCACAAACGTGTGTGAATGAAAATATAATATAGGCTTTAAACATGTTTTCTTTCAGTTAAGTCTCTTATTCTACAAATCTGACAGATAACTTTAACACCCCATTCTGAACCCTCATTTTGGTGAAAGTTGGACATGTCAAAATCAAACATTTGGTGTACAAATACTTCCCCCAAAAAAATGCAATTTACGATGACCATCGTGGACAAAAATGATGTAAGTGATCTGTTTTAGCGATTTTTAAAGGATAATAAATAATTTGAATTTTTGAAAACAACTCCTTAAACATCTCAGATATTCTCAGCAAAATATGTTCCATATCTTTAACCAAGAGTATATGCCATCTGATAAACCGAAAGACTATCTGGCATATGACATCTTAAAATGCTGATTTAAATACTGCATGATAGTAAAGACATATTCTGTAAAATTCAGGTTTTTGTTGCTGTCAATTAAGATATGTTCAATGTAAGACCGAGAAAATATCCTGCTGAATAAATAGTAATAAATGGAAATAGAACATTAAAATAGTCCATAAAACATATCACAAAGGCTAGTGAAAAGGCCACATTCTGCAGTTAATCTTGATAGTCTTTTGACGACATGTATTTAAATTGATGATTATGCCCCCCCCCCCCCCCAAAAAAAAAATAACTGTATTTCTTGTCTAAATGTATCTGATGAACAAGTTCGCAGAGAATGCAACAATCGAGAAGTAAAGAGTAAGTTTCTTAAGTTAACTTTTAGAAATGAGAAAAAAAAACATATGTCACCGTCATTTTTTGATAAACCGGTGTTAAAACTATAACTCAAAAAACTGTGGTGCCAATTTTTGTGGACTACATTCTTGATTGAGACAACGAAATTTAAATCCAAACAAAATAATTTTTTCACTTAATCTGCAAAAGACAAACAATAGAATTCAGAAACTCAAGATGCAATTATATTTTTCCAAACCGTTAAATTGATACCAACGAATGTTAGTAATCTGACAGTGAGCGGCAAGTTTATATTGATTAACGGTAACATAATGCGGTATTTAGTGACTAAAAGGGATTTCAAATTTCATTTCATGGACAGAGTGCATAAAATCTTGCATGCGCTTGTCTGCACAACAAAGCACTGATTCGTGTTTCTATATTTATCCCATTGATGGGAACTATGATTTAGATTAATAACAAACAAAAATGGGAGCGTTTTTCTCCTTTCTCCCATCCCATCTCTCCTTTCTCCAGGTTCCCCATTCATGGTAAATGAAAGGATATGGAGTAAAAGTACAAGAGACAAGGTCTCTACAAATAAATGCTAAAAAAAAACAAGCAAAGGAACAACGCTTTTATTGTTGTTCTTCATCTTGAAGTCATATCCCTTTTCTCCCTTCTCTCTTTATTTTCCCTTTTTCCTTTCGCGCAATGTTCGTTTACCATTTGCGTCCCTTCAACAAGAAGATAAATAAATAAAACATTTTTTTATTATTCTAAAATTACTTCACGATTGTAGTTGAAGCTGGGATTCGTTCTTATCCTCTGTTATTAATATACATAATGAGTTCTGAAAATTAAAAAAAATGTATATTAATTCATGATATTTAAAAAAAAAAACGAATCACATTTCTAGTTCTTAAATCGATTCGATTAATAATCATGAATAACGACCTCTAATTTTTAAATCAAACATGAAAATTTCATACGTTTATAAATGAAATGCAAACGTAATGTCCATGCGAGTTGCAATTTTGTAATAGAATTATGTCAGAATCTAAAGCCTGTGTTTTTGATGAATACACTGATTAAGATAATAATTTGTCTAAACATTTTAGTTCTCAATTAGAGGACTATTTATTTGATAGATATTAAATTCATTGACAAATGAAAATTTTACCCAAGAATGTTGCTAAAGAATTAAGTAAGGAAATAAAATTTATTTGAACATCGTTATGACTCTTAAATATATTTTAATAAATCATTATTTCAAGCTGTTAAAGAAGCGCGTTTCAAAACGTTAGAATTACAAAAACAGGAAAACAGCAAACACCTACAATGGCCAGGAACTACAATCACATGCCACAATCTACAAGCAAACTGCACCAGAAAAACAATAATGAAAACAAGAGACAAACATAAATAACGATAGGAACTCGGGATAGCCGGACTTGGTACCGGCACCAGCAAAAGCCAGTGGTAGGGTTAAACCGGTTTATGGGTACCCAAACCTCCCCTTTCTCTATCCCGTTTCCCTATAGTATCATAAACACGCGAATAAAACCCAATACAGGTAGACTACTAACTCAATGACCACTATCTTGGAACAGAAAAAGCATAAGACAAAAAGTAATTTTAAAAGAAGGGTCAAAGAGTGCTCGCCGCTAAACTGCCGGCTAGCTCAAGGAATCTAGTCTGTTGGTAAAACACTGTCGCACTACGGAAGAAAAATCAAACTCAAAACTTCCCGAAGGGTTTGGTAAAGAGTCTTCATGTATTTCAGCAGACATCGGCAGTATCAGTGAAAGGCCAGTATATATGTAAAGTCTTCAGGTCACTGGAATCTAAAGCCAATTTAACGGATTTGTTCAGAATATCTCGTCGAAATACACTATTACGTAAATTGCGTTTCCACCCCAATCCATTTACGCATTGAAACAGAGGGTGTGGGAAAATTTAGATATCTGAGAAAGTTTATTTTATTTATACTGATATAATACACACCTATTTACTGGCTATGAGAACAATAGCAAGTTTATGGTTTCCCGAGATACAATTTTTTTCCCAACGCGAAGCGGAGGGAAATAGTTGGTATCGACGGAAACCATAAACTTGCTATTGTTCGAATAGCCTGTAAATAAGTGTTTTGTTGTACCTAAATCAAACATTAAATGTATCAATGTGACGCCATTGGTACACAGTTCATTGTCCTACTTAATGACCAGTAAATAGTCCATCGTCCTAATTAATGACCAGTAAATAGTTCATAACCAGTCAATAGTCCATGAAACTATTGGCCGGCAAATAGTCTGTTTGCGACAAAGGTGAAAAATAGTTATTTTATCAAATAAAAAATGTATATAGAAAATACATATTGAGGTATAATAAATGAGGACGAGCAACGTGTAATAGATGGCCCTTTGAATATAAGCTAAAAATTTTAGATAGAAATTATTGCAAAATATTTTACCTTCCAGAGTTGTATTGTATAATGGAAAATTTCATTTATTGAAATAAAAAAAAGATTATTTGCTCTATTTTGTTACATGTAATTTTTTCAAAACATTTTGGACTAATATTCACAGAGTGTTAAGAAAATGAAGATGTTTTCGTCATTTGAATTAAGACGTTTTATTAGATAAGATTTTTGATAAAGATTATTTTGAATTTAATAATAATTTTTTTCTATTATCTTACGGTTTTCTTTATAATCTCTCAAGCCGCATTTACATGCACAGATTTAAACACCTAATTTGCACAAGTGTTCAAATACTGCATGTAAACGCAACTGCATACTTTTGTAAACTTAACAAAGGGTGCAAATTTGCTCCATGTCAGGGGTAAGTGTAAATGTATATTTGCACATGTGTAAATTTACATGGTATGTAAGCAGGCTCAAATAATCTATTTTAGACAATGAATGATTTAATCACATTGTGAAAATATGACGTCATATTTTTACTTGCGGATGTAAGATTTTTCAACAACAAAAATTTAACTTTCTTTTAAACTGATTGGAGCTTTTAAACTACAACTTACAAAATTAATTCAAATATATATTGAAATTACTTGAAATTGTCGTATCAAAAGTGAGCACATTTTTAAATCGAATAAAAAATAGTTTGGCTTTCTATTTACATTTATGCATAATATTTGGTAATTCGTTCTCTATCAGTTTTTAAACATCATTGAATTTATGGTCTTCCGAAAGGTTGAGATTTTATCTGCACTGAAGAGACATAAGTTGTGTATATGCAGAATCAAAATTCTCAGTAACTTCGGTATTTAGTTATTCACAACATTCACAATTTTTCAAAAACATGTTTTTTATATGAAATATATTGCAAAAACCCTGTGACCGAATACTTTTTTTTGTACGTATATAATGAGGTCCTCCGCTTCTATTACTCTTACTGTTTAATATGTAAGTTTTTTTTGTACATGTCAAAAACATTTTTGGAATATGTTCGTCATTTCTGTCAAGGTTTTAGAGCACTTTCTCCCATTTATAACTTATTTTCAAAAACGTTTAACTGCCAAATTACTTTTGTCGTGCTAACCCATATACAATTTGTCTTTGATTTGTCTTTATATTGATCTTTTATTTCTGCTGTTTCTTGCATTACGAATTTAAACTTGCATCGACGCTTTTGTTATGACATAATTCGTAAAAAGAAGTATACAGCAACAAAAAGTGACGCGCATTACACATGAACGCAATATTCTTCCAATGAATTTAACTTCAAAACAGGGAACATCTTCCGACCAAAACTGCTCAGTCTGCAGTAGGATCTTGGTTTAATGATAGAAAAGTAATTGGTTATTATATATAACCTTAAAAATGAAACTAATGCAACAAAAACAGAATATATCATGTGTACAAAACGACGGAGGTAAAAAACAAAAAAAAAATCATTTAGTTTGCTTCATTAAAAAATTTACATTTTGTGAATTTTGTTCTTGTTTGAAGGTTTTACAGAGAGATTACGCAAGGACGATAATAAAGATAGGACTAGAAAAAAAAAAAACATTTCACAGTTAACATGTAATTCTCCTATTTCAACGATGGGTTTTATTCTTTAAGTAGACCATATAATGATTTGAAATGCTAATTTGTACTAAACATTTTAGACAATTCCACATAGATCTATTTTCACGATCATTTCTATCAGCAACTCTTAAATTTTCCATTTTAGCCATTGTTGTTGCATTTTATTTAATAGTTCGAAAATTAAAAACACTTTTTTCAATGAAGGATATGCCCCAAAATCAATCGAAAAAACCTTAATTTCAGTTCATTTATCATTTAGATTGGTTGTGCTTTATGTACTTTTTTTATATTTTTCCAAAATTTTACATTTTTTTTGTTTTTTTTTGTTTTGTTTTTTTTTTTGCGACGTTAATTATTCAATTTATTTTAGGAACTGGTTATATTGATGGCTGACGTTCATTTTCTCTTCTTCGCTTGCAATGTTTGATAATAAAGGTAACTGCCCTTTTATTTACGCTACACAAATGGATATGGTCTAGTAGTGGTAATGGATGTCGCTTTTTTCAAAAGCATAACGTTAAATACCTCCGAATTCCAATGCATTATTATTGTTACTGTCAAATTGAAGATATCTTTCCAGAAATTTTTTTCTCAGTCTTTCTCTTTCATATTTGATACGAATTTCCAGAAATTCATCCATTGTAACCATTCCGTCATTGTTAGCATCAGCTTCGTTAAATCGGCCTCTCCAACGCTCTACACCCTCTTCAGTTAGGTCTCGTTTATAAGCAATACTATCGTGGAAAACCTTGAATAGAACAAAATATAACTAAGACCATTCTATATATATAGGTTACATGACAAGATCCCGTTCATTTCCAAATTTCATCCACTAGAGATAGTTATATCTTAAATTTTAACTGCGAGGCTTGCCGAGCATTTAAAATTGTTAAGTATAACTATCGAGAGTGGAAAAATAGTTCATTGATAATAAATAAAATTAAATATGTAACAATTATGTTGCGAGTGTGTAAAATATTTCACATTTTTTAAAAGTCTTATTATGTTATGGGGAGATAATTCTAAAGAAATAATAAGGAGAAAATCACATTTTCATCATTATCTAAAAAATATGATCGGCAACTCCAATTTCTTATTTCATATTTCCAAAGTTATTGCTTTGACACAGTTTATGCTACATTTTTGCCAAATTCGATCGTTTTATTCATATAAAAAATATAAAATATTATTTTCTCCCTATATAGATTATATCAAAAAGCTACAAATCTTGCTACTTTAGAAAAAACGAGTTCGGTGACCCATTGATTTTTTAACGAAAATTTCACTATGCATGTTATTAACTTCCATTCACAGAAAAATTAGAAAAATCTGTCGTTTTGTTTTTAGTCACCCGAACTACCTCAAAATAAGAAATTTGTTTACATTTTTTCGACCGGGCTATACATTATCCTACCGGACAAAACCAATTATACGCGAACTCTTCTTACCTAAACTGTTCGTCGAGAACTCAGCTTAATAGAGGTGATTACTTCCATTAGTAAACATCCGCAGTTTGAAATAAGTTGAACTTTGCATAGGTAGGAATGGTTGCTTTTTGTTGAAGACCTCATGGTGACTTCAAGATGAAGAACAACAAAACAAGTGTTGTTCCCTTTGCTTACTCTTACCATGCATTTATAGGGATTTTGTCCCATCCCATGTATATTTACTCTATATTCCTTTTTTGTCCATTGTCTGAAAAAATAATATAATCCCAATTGTTCGGTTACATAAATTTGCCATTTATTGCATTTATTTAAAGATAATGTTTTTATATATGTTATCAACTATTCAAATGTTTGCATTCATCATTCGAATGCAATATCTTATTTAATTTTAAATGTGTTGGATTAGGTGTAAATTAAACTGGCGGACCCTGTTGTCTTTGTCTTGTGTAATAGCAATAGTCCCAATCTACTATGTAACTCTTAGGTCTAAAATTGACTAATAAATGCTAGAACTATTCCTTAGGAAACAATTCCGTTATACTTTGAAACGAATCTGTGATAGTGACAAGAGTAAATTTTGGACTGTTAATTCCAAGTTTTCTTTCTTGTAATCATATAACAGAAGTTTAGTAGATAATAATAAAACATTCTTAAAGGGAGTATGATATCAGAAATATCAAAAATTTGTAATATTAATGAAAACTCTTGCCTGTTGTTTTGAAAAGCTTTGCTAATAAATTAAAAAAAATCGATGTTTAATAAATAACCCATGGGAGCTTGAACATATACTGATTTTACAACGGGTTGGCACTTTGGTAAAATATCGGCATAAAAAGCAAACCCGTGGTTAAATCAGTATATATTCAAGCTCTCATGAATTATTTCGATTCTAATAAGACAAAAAGTAAGCATGATTTTAGATAAGGTACCCCTAGTTAAGACAAATAACGGCTGTTCCTTTAACTTAACATCCAACGAGAACTGAGCAAACATTGTTGACAAAACGCAGAATTTGAAATTTATTTGAAAATTGCGATGGTCATTCTACAAAAATTAAGTATGTTTATAGGCGCGTTTACTTATTTCTAGCTGCCTGTCTTCTTGTAGAAAGTATTGGCACAATAATGAATAAAAGTGATTTTACCACGGGTAAGTAATGAATATTTCACGATTTTACCACGGATTTGGGCACAAAACGTTTTAGACACGTCATATTAAAATGGAATTTTTATATATAAGACATCAAAATTTCGCAATAAACGAATCTCTCTAAAGTTTTCCTTTATTTTTCACTAGCTGGTTTTGATGCATTAAAATATATAAAAATAGAATGGAAGTTGATAAAATTTTGTACATTGTCTATTTTATGAATTAAAATTAATGTTTGACCACGAAAATATGATGCATGTGTAAACAAATTAATTTTACCCTGTTTGAATGGATAATACTCAAGGATATCGAATGCATATGGACTCTGTAACCCTACATATCTGTTAACGAATAAGGGCAAATTACATGTAAACCCTAAATAGTGTCAATTTCATACTTACGTCAGGAACGTCTTCATTAAAGAATGGTAAGGAAAGAGTAACTGTCACCAAACATAAGAATACAATAAAACTCTTCATCATGGAACCTCTTCAAAAGCAAATAATGTCAAATAGCAAAATTACATTCGATAATTTCTACTGCTTCATATATACTTTTTTTTGCATATACGAGGGTTGTCCGTAAAGTTCGTGGACAAGGGCAAATAAAAATAGATTTTCATATATTTATGTTTTGCATATTCGTAGGCCTCATGTCTATATGAATTTAGACATTGCAATGTTTATATTATGTTCAACATCAAAACTGCTGAATTTCAACGTCTAAAATTTTGAATACATCGGCAAACGAATACCGAAGCAAGAACAAGGAAAGGGGAAATTCTAAAATCATAAATCCAAAATCATGGCAATTCACAGCAACACGAACTGAGACAGTATGACAAAGAAAAAACAAATAAACAAAAATGAACAAGAACGCCACAAAACTAAACAACTAGCAGTGTGAACCCCTATAAAAACTGAGGTATGACTGAAATGACAAATTAATAGAGCTTTAAATGTCTAAAGGCAAAATCGGAAATTCTAGAAAACCTGACGTTTTCATATAACGCGGAGCAATGACTTTGGGTCTAATGTCGTTCAGACATCGAAAAACACCCTCAAATACAAACCTATTCCAGAACTACTTTGAAAATGCATGACAAAGCGTGTTTTGCATTAATTTTCAAGTGGTACAGAATTTTTCGGACACAAGAACAAGTTTAGCGCATGGATAAAATGTGTAAAACAAGCCATCTTTCATAAATCTCAACACTGCATTAGTTGAAGAGTGTTTTCCGATCATCAGCCAATGAAGATTGCAAGTGGTTCAAAATTGATAACTTTTCGCAAAAAAAAATACATCTTCCGCGCAAGAAATTATATCAAATGCCCTAAATATTTTCAAGACAGGAAACTGCAAAATTCCGAATTTGTTGAATTGCGAGTTTTTCATCAAATGTTAACCTCAAAGATTAGGACATCAGACAACGTTAACATTTTATATGTCTGTGCTCCGGGTCTATAACATTAGTGTGTTTTGCTTCTACAAAAAATAATTACTAGTCCTTTGTTCGTGATGATATTTTGCATACCTATAGAGTAAAACACATTGTTAATGAAAATATTAGTTTCATAAACGTTTTCGGTATAATATATATAAATATATAATTTAAAATAAAAGCATTATTTTTGTTCTCTTAATTTTTTTTTATTATTATCTCTATCAATGCTCGATTCTAATATCAATTTTGAAAATGATACATCCGGTTGATGGAATCGAGAGATAAATCAGCATGTGCAGAAATTCGAAAGGATATTTTTTACTTATTAAGAACAACATTAATCATTGAGAGTTTTCAAATAATTTTACTATTTTGGTTATAATCGATACTTCAACGAATTTTCGAAAACGAGATTGAAAACGATCTGGCAGTTTTGACTTCATGGAGAATTTGTTCCAGTGTGACCTTAGAAAGGAGACTCTAATTTGTTTAGAATTCAACGCTGAGTTGTGCGAAATGCATCGAATTAAAAAATATAATAAAAATAATAATATAATATATATTTTTACTCGAATTTTTCAAATTTTTTGGATAGGTTACCAATAATGTATTGATATAATCAACAAATAACGAAAATCCATTTCTGACAGCAATTGACCGTATGTTGCCATCCGCAAGTTTTTTTACCACATTATCGAAAAATGTCTCTCATTAGCACCAACAAAGGTTTTTCTTAACAGATATGCAAAGAAACGACTTAAAAAAAATTCTTCTCCGAAGTCTGCAGCAGTAATCTTAGTTCTATTAACCTATTAAAAATAGATTGAGGATCATAGTAGATGGATGTTTCTTTTGTTGAGTAGTATATATTATAAAATATACCTCCAGACGCAAGAGTTGAGACAATTAAAATGATAAGTAGAATCTCATTAAAACATTTCTACGAATAATCTAGTAGGTAAATTAATGATAAAATATTCATTGCTCTTGAACAAAAGGAACAACCTATTTTACCCTTCGAATGAAACAGACACGAGCAATCTGACGCAACAAATTCATTAGAGAACTGAAATGTATGGTGGTATGGTGACTTCAAGATGAAGAGCAGCAATGAAAAACTTCCATTGCTTGGTTGTGACAAGTTTTAGAGACTTATATTATATAACTGATTAATCGGATTTCGTTTGGTTTTAGGCATTTTAAACATTTTTTGCAATAATGGATTTCCCATAATTGGGTTCTAGTTCTGCTGATGAGGAATAAATTTCCGTAATGGCCATACAGCTCATTAAGATTATTGCAATTTGAGTGAACACATATGTTATGTTCTCAGGTTCATTTACTCTATATCTTTTTTTATTTAATACAGGAGTTTGTATTTTAATGCATTGTGGAGTTAGTAAAACAATTCCTCGTGTTAGAGATGTATGCTCCTTATTATACTTCCGCTTTGAAAAAGCGGCGGGTATATAGTGATGGCCCGTTCGTCTGTCCGTCCGTCCGTCACACATTTTTGGTCAGTTTTCTCAGCTTGTATATCTTGGAATGATTTTATATTTGGTCAGAAGCTTGGTTATGATGAGTTGTAACGTGTAAGCTATTTCCGGGTCTGTCGTATTGCTACTTCCTGTTTGCCGATACGTTGAAGTTTTACTATAACACACTATGGATGAGAAATGTAGGTCAGTTTTCTCAGCTTATAAATGTTGGAATGATTTCATATTTGGTCAGAAGCTTAATTATGATGAGTTGTAACGTGTAAGCTATTTTCCCGTCAGTCGTGTTGCTACTTCATGTTTGCCGATATGTTGAAGTTTTACTATAACACACTATGGATGAGAAATTTTCGTCAGTTTTCTCAGGTTGTGTATGTTGGAATGATTTCATATTTGGTCAGGAGCTTAATTATGATGAGTTGTATCGTGTAAGCTATTTTCGGGTCTATCATTTTTAGCTCACCTGGCTATGCCAGGGTGAGCTTTTGCCATCACTTGGCGTCCGGCGTCCGTCGTCCGTCCGTCCGTCCGGCGTAAACTTTTCATTCAAAGATCTTCTCATCTGAAACCACTGGGCCAATTGGAACCAAACTTGGTCACAATAGTCCTTGGGAGGTCCCCTTTAAAAATTGTATCCGGCATGTCCGTACCTAATCCAAGATGGCCGCCAGCGGGGAACATAGTTTTAACATTGGACCCTATGGGAAAACACATTCAAAGATCTTCTTCTCAGAAACTACCAGCCCAATTATAACCAAACTTAGTCACAATGGTCCTTAGATGGTCCCATCCAAAAAAGGTATCCGACAGGTCCGTACCTAATCCAAGATGGCCGCCAGCGGGGAACATAGTTTTAACATTGGACTCTATGGGTAAACATATTCAAAGATCTTCTTCTCAGAAACTACCAGTCCAATTATAACAAAACTTAGTCACAATGGTCCTTAGATGGTCCCTTCCAAAAAAGGTATCCGGCAGGTCTGTACCTCATCCAAGATGGCTGCCAGCGGGAACATAGTTTTAACATTGGGCCCTATGGAATATTGTAGCATTCAAAGATCTTCTTCTCAGAAACTACTAGTCCGATTAGAACCAATCTAAGCCACAATGGTCCTTAGGTGGTCCGACCCAAAAAATGCATCTGGTAGGTCCATACCTCATCCAAGATGGCCCCATCTGGAACATAGTTTTTACATTGGTCCTATTGATTTTAAGGGGAACCTCTGCCCAAATTTTTGAATTTTTATTTGAAAAGTGGTCTGCATGTTTTAATTTCAGCACTATGTATTACTTTAATTATAAGGGGAACCCCTGCCCAAATTTTTTTTGAATGGTGTTCTGTTATGGGTTGTAATGGATGGTGGATCTTTCGGTTGCCATGGAAACCAAACAAGAATACTGTAATTTTAGAAAAAAAAGTATTCTGCTAAATGTTATTTTTCCTTTTTCCTATTGGAAATGCCTATTATCTATGGCAGCCATGGTCCAGGTGAGCGATACAGGCTCTTGAGAGCCTCTTGTTCTACTTCATGTTTGCCGATATATTGAAGTTTTACTATAACACACTATTGATGAGAAATTTTCGTCACAGTTTACTCAGCTTGTATATGTTGGAATTATTTCATATTTGGTCAGAAGCTTGATTATGATGAGTTGTAACGTGTAAGCTAGTTTCGGGCTGCCATGTTGCTACTTCCTGTTTGCCGATATGTTGATGTGAGCCGTTTTCAGGTCTGCTGTATTACCACTTCCTGTTTTCTTGGCTTGATTTCAAGTTTGGTCTGGACAACTGTTTAAAGAATTGTATTACACTTTGGAAGCGGGGGTATTCATTTGTGGCCCAGCGGACCACAGTACTTCTAGTTTTCTTAGATATGGTGCACTTGTACATGAGAATATATCTCATGTGAACACTTTGATTAATTACTATTAACTAAATTTATTCTTAAGACCAAGGGTTAACTCCCCCAATCGTAGTTTTATCCTTAGCTATATTTTACATAGCTGATTATTCGGATTTCGTTTGGTTTTAGGCATTTTAAACATTTTTTGCAATAATGGATTTCCTATATTTGGGTTCTAGTTCTGCTGATGAGGAATAAATTTCCGAAATGGCCATACAGCTCATTAAAATTGTTGCAATTGGAGTGAACAAATGTGTTATTGTCTCATGTCCATTTACTCTATATCCATTCATAAATATTTAATACAGGAGTTTGTCCTTTAATGCACTGTTGAGCTGGTAAAACAATTCCCCATGTTAGAGATGTATGCTCCCTATTTTTCTTAGATATGGTGTATTTGTTCATGAAGATATATCTTATGTAACACTTTGATTAATTACTTTTAACTAAATTTATATAAATTCTGAAACCCAAGATTTAACTTCCTCAACCGTAGTTTTATCCTTAACTATATTTTATATTACTTATTATTCGGATTGCGATTGGTCTAAGGCATTTTTTGCAATAATGGATTTCCTATGTTTGGGTTTTAGTTTTTCTGATAAGGAATAAATTTCCGAAATGGCCGCACATCTCATTAAAATTATTGCAATTGGAGTGAACGTGTGTGTTATGGTCTCATGTTCATTTACTCCATATTCTTTCATAAAATATTTGTCTTATTTGTCTTTTTTCCATTTACTCCAAATTGTATGCTCTGCAGTTTGTTTGTATTTCGGCAAATACTCCTACTTTCCTGGAAATATATGTTAAATAAAGTAAAACCACATGACAAAAAGAACTGTACTTGTATCATTTAAAGTAGATGGGTACTCCAATTTTTTTTCATAGATTTTTTAAATTTTTACAGGAAAGTTTCCTAAAAAAGGGGGTCACCGTGCTTGTTTTTAAAATAACTGATATCAAAATAATCAAATATTTCTAATGAATATATAGGGAAAAACGGGTATACTGTTGATTTCTTTCAAACTATTCCATAGATATTTTTCTACTTTACTCATGTGTTAGCCCTTTAAACATAATTTCAAAAAATATAAAGAAAAATGGGGGTAACCGACTTTGTTTTCCATATAATTTGTAAAATGTGAATTTTCATAGTGATATCTATGTAAAATATTTTGATCAGTTTATCTCCCTTTTTCAAAAATCCTCTTCCATGTTATTTAATTATCAAGTTACGATACCTCGTCTTATTAGGTAAAGACATATGAAATCAAGTCCATGTAGGTTCTTTGCATTTTATACTATGGATATGATATTGATTAATTCATTACAAAAATATTTGCATATTTAAATAGGCAGATAATACCATAACAGCATAAATAACAAATTCAAAATGGCGGAAGACTACCGATCTACCTTAACGAGTATATTAACTACGTCGGCGAGGGAATAACGAATCAAACAGGAAAAGGGAAATTCTAAAATCAAAAATAAAAAAAAACATGTCAAGTCATATTTAACACAAAATGAAACAACCCAACAAATAAAAAGCAAATGTACAAAATTTGAACAAAAACACCACAAAATTTAAGCATCATGCAGCAGCACGATCCCTTTACAAAAACTGGAGGTATCATCAGGTGATCCGTAATGGTAAGCATGATCTGCTCTAAGCGGGGCACCCATCACATTGGAAACGGAATCCAGTTTTGTCAAAGTTAGTACAAATTTGCCAGTTTGAAAATAAACTATGTTTTCCTAATTTAAATGATCTTGAAAGACTATAAAACCGGATGTGAATGTCCATATTCAAAGAGGTCAATTACGAACAGACGGGAAACATTATGAATGAACTAATACTACTTTGATGTCCTCCAAAACCAGAAAGTATCTGTTTAAGTACTAAACCAAAAAGAAGTATTAAGTTCCATGTTGACAGATGGTACATAATGTATGAAAAACAGTCGAGACTTTTAAGAATTCAAAGAGAGTTTTGTTCCATAGAATTGGTTGTTAAATGTTTTTGGTGTTGATCATTTGTGTCTCTTTTTGTGTCTGTTGTCATTGATTTGAACTTACTGTTAAATGTTGGTAATGTAAAAAAATGTTAGTCTGTTAATAAAACCCTTCTTGTTCCCCCTCTTTGAATTATAAAACAAGACATAAGTATAAAATTATACTGAAATTTTGCTTACAAATTTTTAATTTTATGTTAATAATAAATTAGACAGAATAAGAATGTTTATATAGCTATCGTGCATTGAGAACAACAAAATAAAAATATGAAATAAAATTAAAATCTAAAAATATATATGTACAAGATATATACAAAATATATTGTACATATTTTTTATTTTTTAGTTTTATTTCATATTTTTATTTTGTTGTTTTTCCCCCATGCACAACAACTATACAAACATTCTTATTCTGTCTGATTTATATGGCATTAAGCTGTCTCGCAACATATATTTTTTATTTTTTAGTTTTATTTCATATTTTTATTTTGTTGTTCTCCATGCACGACGGCCTTACAAACATACTTATTCTGTCTGATTTATATGGCATTAAGCTGTCTCGCAACATATATTTTTTATTTTTTTTAATGTTGATAATACTTTGTTTGCTTCAATTTCCTAAAATTTCCTCGACAAATTAACGGTATTTGGAACCACAACAGTTTCAAATCATGATTGTGCAACTATTTATTTCGTGTATCAATTTTACTATGCAAATGGTGAAAAGTTGTGTAACAATAGTTGATGCATTGATATTTGGCGGGTAACACTTATTTCAAAATAGTCTAAACGTCATTTGAACATCAAAGATTCATGTAAAAATGGCAGTACCTTTTTTTTAAATACAGCCGAGATATGTATCTGTATATTCAAGCTGACATATGATTGAAAAAAAACTATGGCCATGAAGTCGTTAATTTGTTTCTATTTTGGGTCATTTTCACCGATGTTCAAATGTTGGTGGTCTTTGGTACGTTTGCTTCCTATGAATAAAATTAATATATACCACAATTGTATATTTTTGACATATATGCAGTAGGACATGGCTTTAAATGGCATTTTAAGTCAAACAATGGCAGTAGAATACCAAAGAAACAAAGGATCGGTGATTACAAAAATCGAAGTCAAAAACTTTTCAAAAACAAATGAAACTAGACAACCACAAATCGCTGAAACAAAAATACATCATTCAAAACAGAAGAACTTTTAGTTTGAACTCCCATGAAAGTTTGAGTGAGAACATATGCCCAGGAATGAAAAACATGCCTGTCAACAGCACCCGTTTTTCTGTCAGTAAGGCATACAGTTTTTGAAGCCATTTCACAGTTTTTGAGGAGATCGTTCAACTCGAAAGATAGAGAGAACCAAAACCATTTTTTAGTGTACACATTTGTTGGCAGATAGGTAAGTTTGGTTCTGAAGGTGCTTTACAACGAATTCTTACAAAAACGCACAAAATTGTCAAATTTATCAAAAATGCATTCAAGATGCAAGTTCATTTGCTGAATCAACTGAATTCATTTTGTTATTATAGTGTATCTAACAGACGACCTGAAATGGCCATACGTCTTTAATGTCTAAATGAAAAATAATACACTTACCTTTTCCCAAGTTCGGCTATTTGTCTTTCAATGCAAAAGAATTTGATGCCTGTGCGTTATATATATGGTACGATTATTATGTTAATGGAAAATGAGGTGAAAGGTAAGGTAATAACTTTTTTTATTGAATAGATTAAACATTTGAATTTGAGCAAATTTGCCAGCATTAAACATTATCTATTTGCGTCAAAAATAATTTAAGTAACAATTTTATGCAATTGTCAAATCTGTTTTCATCAAAATTGCAAATTTATCATGAGATAAAGTAACTTTGACATTTTAATTTTTTGAAACACTTGAAATTGTATCCTGTGATTTGTGAATTATTAAAGGTTAGGCAAACATCCAGTCAGCGTTTCACACAAAACGTGCAATGATTGCATGTTACGAAAACAGAAATTAATGTACACTTGTATTTCAATGGGAAACGGCAATTTATATTTGCGACTTTTACTCCTTCTCAATCCCTTCATATGAAAACCAAGCAAAACATCAATTGAAAAGTAAATGAAAAATAAACAAAATAAAAGAAAAAGTAAGGATTGCGACAACAGAAACTTGAAAAACAGGAAAAACAGTGATAAAAAAGAAAGATGAGCAAGAACGAAACAGAACAGTGTCCCACTAAACCAGAAGTCGTTATTTTCATGTGCCCCGATGTCAGTGAGTCTATAAATAAATTAATCTGTTGATACATCGGCAAACGAATACCGAAGCAAAAATTGAAAAAGGGGATACCAAATCAAAACTCTAAAATCATGGCAATTTATTTCCATCGTGAATTGAGACAGTATGACAAAGACAAAACAAATAAACAAAGATTAACAAGAATGCCACAAAACTAAAGCTATAGCAGTGTGAACCCCTAAAAATCTGAGGTATCATCAGGTGCTCCGGAATGGTACGCATGATGCCTATTCTGATTTGTGACATAGAAACATTCTAAAGATCTGTCAAAATATGATGACAGTACTGACAAATGCAAATTCGAAAATAATTTAGAAGAAAAAATCACACACTGTGTAGAAAATCGCTGTATACATATGACAGGAACGAATATAACGAATAACTTGTGAAAAACAGATGCAATATCAAGAGTGGGAAATAATTTGACAAAGTACTTACAACTCTGAAACGATAAAACTTTATGTACGATACTTCATATCAGTACAATTGGGTTATCAATACTGTTAAAGCTCAGCATCAGCATCTAATTTTAGCTTGGACTGGACTGGAAGCAGCGGGGTTTTGATATGTAAAAAGAGAAAAAGCAAAATAATGTTAATCTATGATTTAAATAAAAGCAATAAGGACTTACGAAATTGCAAACTTAAGTTTTTGATTAAAAACCATTCCGATTTGAGCAATTAAATGTTGAAAATTTTTTAAGCAATTGTTTTCTGAAAATAAAAAAAAAAGTTTTTAATCTTAAGTATTTTTACAAAGACAATTTCCTGTCTTTTGTGTAGCTGATGACTAAATACCGTAGTTACATGAGAGTGACTACAGCTTCTCTGCATGTATTTTCCGGACCGATTCACTCACAAACATATCATAAAAAAAGTTCGATATGTTTACATGTGAATTCGTCCACTTTATACTCCAATGTATACCCTTCAAATGGCGTTTAATCCTCATTATACTTTTAAATTAGTAATTATGTCCCCAAAATGAAGTTTTTGTGCATTTTGTGTTTGCTCAGCTTATTATTACTTTTTTGCTCTTCTTTCTTCCGCTAGATTCTTGTCCTACACGTTTCTTGAAAACTATTGGACCAAACTTCATGAAACTTCCCAAGAATGTTTGCCTACTCGAGTTGATCTGCTTGCAGCTTTCGAAATTTTCAAAATGGCCAACGTTGCCATTGAAACGGAAAAAGGCGTAAATATTCAAAGTGTTCTGATTTGGATGAAATTTTACATGAAGATTGCCTGGCATGTGTAGAAATGATTTTTTGCTTCAGAATTTTAAATTGGCTAAAGTAACCACTGAAACGGAAAAAAGACAGGGAAATTCAAAGTGCTCTAATTTTGATGAAATGTTACAGGTTATGTTGCATGTGTAGAAATGAATGTTTAGTATTAGAAATCTGATAAAAGCTGCTGTTGCCATGGGAACTTTGTGGAAAACTTAAACAGCGTTCGTTTGGCGTTACAATAATAAATTATTAGTAATTACGTTCTTATCAATGTAATTCCAATCACACGTTTTTCCTCAGGCTATTGATTGTCTTGCCGTTTGAATTTAAAACTTAAGTAAACTTCGATAAAGTTCTGTCAAAGTCGTTCTAAGAAATGACTGCAGAAATTATAATCGGAAGTCAATGCAGACAATTATGACAGCGTAATAAAAATTATAAAAGAATTACCAGTTCATAATATAGGCAAATAATATAAACAAGATGCACATAGAAATTTACTTGCCATTCGAACTTATATTTCAAACAAAACTAATTAGTTATATTTTGGATGTGGCATGTGAGTAAAATAATAATATAAACAAAACAAAAATAATAATTATTATCACTATTATTATTTTTATTATTTTTATTATAATTATTATTTAGGATGTGAAAATAGTTTTATACAGCCATTATAAAATGTATAAAATTCCATTTTTGTGAATCTGAAATCTAATTTTTTTAACTAAATACCGAAGTTACTGTAAATTGATGACCAGTTTTTAACTTAACCTGTCAATTAATAAACAGATCGAATGAGTTACATCTTTGAAGAACTTGCTAAGCTAAACAATCAAATATAAAGTTCTAAATGCTCTCTAACACATAGGCATCATAGTTCGACAATTTTGTGAATGTAAATATTTGTGTAACATGCTCATATATTTTGATGCATAAGGAGGTTCGCTCCTCATGTTTTGGGATTTTTGTCAGATTTTCGGAATCCTCAGGTTTTATCCATTTAAAAGTATTATAATTTTTTGCCCATTGACCCCCTTATTTTTTCCCATAATTTAATTTTATACATCTTCATGAACATTCTGTAACAAGAGTTGTCAGAAGACAACATAGCTCGCCGGGGATTCCAGTAACCTCAATGCATAATAAATTCGAAAGAAAGCTTTCTTCACAAGAAAGTCACATATGAAATATAAACACCCTATCACTAAACAACTTAATTCTAGAAGCANAATTAAATTTTTAAAAAATTGCCCTCAGGGCAAGGTCAAGGTCAAAATGTCTATAAATATGGTACCATTAGAAAGCTCTCATCAAAAGAACGTCACATAACAAATATGAATACCCTACCACTAAACATCTTAATTCTAGAAGCAAAGTTAAAGTTGCCCTCAGAGCAAGGTCAAGGTCAACATGTCTACAAGTATGGTACTAGAAGAAAGCTGTCACCATAAGGAAGTTACATACCAAATATGAACACTCTACCACTAAAATCCTACCTTCTAGAGGCAAGGTTAAAGTTTTTCAAAAATTGCCCTCAGGGCAAGGTCAAGGTCAAAATGTCTACAAATATGGTACCACTAGAAAGCACTCATCAAAGGAAGTAACATACCAAATATAAACACCCTACCACTAAAAGCTTACCTTCTAGAGGCAAGGTTAAAGTTTTTTATATATTGCCCTAGGGGCAAGGTCAAGGTCAAAATGTCTACAAATATGGTTCCACAAGAAAGCTCTCGTCACAAGGAAGCCACATACTAAATATCAACATCCCATCTCTTAACGTCTCCATTCCACAAGCAAGGTTAAAGTTTTTGCTGCCGACGCCGACGCCGGGGGTATGACAATAGCTCTCCGGACATTCGTCCCGGCGAGCTAAAAATGTCATTTGATTTTATTTATTCTGTCACATTCATTCATGGTCAAACCATACTAATGTTAATCCTATGAAAAATCAGAGGAGTTCGGTTTCCCGCCAAATTTTCAATCACTTAAAACTCAAAAACAAGATCATCAACCTTTCAATTTTTTTCACTTAAATTGTTTCTTTTTTAATTTTCTAACATAAAATCATGTTTATTTGAAATCCTATTTATTTTCAAATGGAGAAGCCAACCCCCTTAAATCAACTAAAAATAAATGAGAATTCTGATAAATGATTTTGAGACTCTGTTATTAATCAGTGGCAAACAATGTTACGTAATTTACAATTTAGGTATTACGTAACTTTGTCATGATATGGTGTGTTAACTTACTGTTGCACTTTAAAACAAAAGTACATCCTCAAAATTGCAGCTGAGTTCTGCAGTCATTCGTTGAGTAGTGTCTGTCGTAACGATAGGCGTCTCGAGCATATGTCAGATCTGAAAGAAAAGACGAGTTGATAAAAAAGCAAATTTTAGAGACACGTAACATAGTGAAACTTTGAGATTTCCTTCGGATTTAATTGCTCCGGAACCTATCTAGATTAAACAACATTGGAAATACAAAGATTAAAGAAGTTCAAATAAACAAGAATTTGGCAAATAAATACCATCACATGCTAAGAACAAGGATTGGTTGTCAATTGTCTCTTGAAGTCAGTGTGGAACTATTGCAATCGGAATATCTGATACAACAGTTGTAGTTTGTCCCTTATCGCAAATGTCTACACAAACAAGCTCCGACACGAAGAGAGGATGCAGAAAACGGGTTGTGTTCGCCGTTGGATTCTTCATAAACTTCTTAGTTAAAGCTTATTTTTTCAATTTGTCCGTATTGTATGAAGAATGGTTGGACGAGTTCAAATCATCTAAATCTGAGACGGCTCTGATTCAGTCTGTTTGCTTAGGAACATTTAACATTGCAGGTATGTCTTTGACATGAAGAAATTTAGATGTATTAACACTGTTATTTATTTTTCGTCAGACCCGAAAAAAATATTTTTGCTGGATACCCCTGTAGACCGATATTTTTTTGCACGAAATAGAAGGGCAATGTATGGACTTACTTTTTTGAATGTTGTACTCTGAAAAAATATGCGGAAAATAGTACAACAGGGGCCAGTTTAGGGGTACCCTAAATATCCAGACAACCAAGTACAAATCTAACCTAATCCTGACGGACATCAGGCAGTTACAAATGTATTTGAATCTATTTATACTTTATGTGCGTAAGCCTAATAATTCATCTATTATTGAATTAAGGGAGACAAGTCGTTCTTTTTACCAAAAAGAGCAATATTGATTTGAATGCTTGACCTCACGTCAAGTTACTTGGAACAAATAAAGGCCTTCAATATAGTGTAGTTTACTTTTCGTATATCAATTTAATTTTGACTAGTAAGTTTCCATGTCTCAATATAAAAGGATATCAGAGGAGGAGAGGTGTCGGATATACTGATCATATAAAAAAACGCACTACTAACATGTATTTCCATGCACCCCAAAATTTAGAAGCAAGTATCTCTTAAAATACTTGTCAGAATATGTTAATTTTTTACATGCTGATGTTTCTGTAATCATGTAAAAAATTCTGAAAAAATGGAATAATTTAACACTCAAATTTATCTTCTCAAAAAATCATATTTTTACCAAAAAATGAAAAAATGACTAAAACAATGAAAATTTCAACCCATGCTGCTCTGCTCTTTACGTTAAAACAAGAACGGGATTAACTGTTTTGGTAACTCTATAATAAACTTTACTTCTGGATCGTTATACGGAAACCATTTCAGAATCTGTGACTTTCGTCTTCCTACAATATTCTTACAAATTGCTGTTGCTCCATTGTCAACTTTGTATTTACGAAAACCGGATTGTTTGTTCTCGACTTTTGGAATTTTATAATAGTAAATGTGATATTCAATAAGTTTTCATTGAATATTTCAGAAGCTGGATGGCATGAAACGAGTGGTGCGATTCTTCTGATATATTTGGCTGTAGGCCTTATGACTGTATTCTGTGATATTTCTTAATCTTTTCCTCTTTGCGTTGTCTATCATTTTTTATGATATTTTTTAAAAACTTTATTGCTTTGATAAGTGTTTTTCTAAAGCTGAGAGTGTCTTTAATTAAGCAATAACAGTACATTATTTGAATACCCGAGGGCGTCAATCGTAGATTTGACGGTCAAAATACAGTTTATAGGCGACGCGTAGCGGAGCCTGTAAACGGCTATTTTGACCGTCAAATCAAGATTGACACCCTCGGGTATTCAAATAATGTACTGTTATTGCGATTCTAATGCAACAAATCAATTTCCTGTTCTATTTTTAACTTGAGAATTTGAACAATATTAAGAACCAGACTAAACAGGTAACCTACTTTGTCCCAGGTGTGTAGATGGTGGAATTGACGGTCAGTTTTGACCAATCAAAACCTTCGTTATATAAATGTTGCATTAGAATCATCCATGACCAATATGCTGAACCACTTATGGCATCACTGATGCACCAAATTATTTATATGATATGGGGTGGGGGCTAACTGTAATTATGTTGCATGAAGATTACCAACATGAAGACAACAAAGCTTTTGCATTTATTGCTGTGATGCTCATTATGCCAGTTTTACCACAGGTTTACAATTAGAGATAATACGTTAGCAGTCTTTTATTATCCCTCTCCCGATGGAGCAGAATTTTTTAAAGTAAATTAAAGCCTGAAAGAATGTTCAAACCTCTGTAGTTATGCCACATTTTATGTAATTTCCTTTCTAAATTCTATTTATCTAAATATTTTCTTTAAGTGGAGTGTCAGTTAATTCACTGACAAGTAGAAATAGTCTCAGCTACACACTTAAAAAATATTCAAATTCAAGTTAGAAACTGCACAAATACATTACATATACAGGGGAACATTTCCATTGACATATTCTATGTAAAATCAAAAGGAGTTTACGGTTCTGAACAGTTAAGAAGCTCAGGCAGGCTAGTATTTAACTGAAATAATTTGTCACTCTTAAAATAATAATTACGCATTTTGAAACAAAAGAAAATAAATATGTTAATTCATAAATCTTGTCTGTCTTGTCCATTTATTTATGAGTTTTCGAGAAGTGTGCACGAGTCAAGTGCAGAGATCGCCGTTGCAATCCCTATTAACTTGTTATCCAGAGAAAGAGAGCCGACAAAACTCTTTAATGTTAAATCAATACAGATAATGAGCAGATAAGGTTGTAATTAAAAGCAATCAACATGCATTTGTTTGAGAAACAATTGTTCTTGCTACCTTATCCAACTTCAGAACAAGATTGGTGGTACACATTTATGCCATTGCGTTCTGAAACTTGTACCTTTTAAGCAATCTTTCAAATTAATTTCTATTAGTTCGTTCCACAAACTTAGTTTTTTGTTGTTGAGAGTACCAATTACTAAATCAAATAGGAAATAAATTCAGATATCTACTATATGGTCATTTGCACTGGTAGCAAAAATGACATAAGTACATATAGAAAAGGTAAAATCAAAGTATTTATATTAATCAAGTGTTTTACAATTAGCAAAAGCCAAAAATGGAACTGACAGCATTCAAACTACACTCATATTCTGAAGTACCTAGTATTAAGTACAACGACTGACATACCCAAGATTACAAATCAAACGCACCTTTTTCTGAATACCAGTCAAACCGACCCGCAACAATAAACAAGTTTTGATAGCCTAAACGACGTCCTAGATTAACTCTTATAGAACTTATGACATTGTTATAGGAGATATGTTTCAACTGATAATTGAAAGCGTGCAATAAGAGACAAAATAAGACAATGTAATGAGCTAAGCATGCTATTTATAGACAATAATTTCTAATTGTGATACATATCCGTTACAACTCTGAATTCCGGAATGTGATTTAAAAAAAAAAAATTGGTAAATCGAATTTTTTATGGGAGTGCCTAATAAATGAAAAATCTGGTAATTGGTTCAAATGATAGTAAATTAATGTTACTATATATATTCGACATATCTAAAACATATATTTGTGTGTCTTTTAAAATTTTACTCAAAACATGAAATTTTTGGCAAAGTTTCGGTACAACAATTCCCAGCACCAATATTTCATAACTGTAACGTAGCTTGAAGATGTAATGACGTAAGAAGTTAGTTTATGAGCCTATGTTGCAGAAATCAAGTGATTAGAACAATTCAATACAATCAAAACAAAAATTTATTATGCCAAAAATATAGTGTAGTACTCCGTCAAAAAGGGTAGGTCTAAGCAATCGAAATTTACACAATTTCCGCACTGTTGTTTTTAGTACAACAAACGGAAATTATTAATTTAAATATAGATGAATTATTTTAGGCGAAAAAAATGCGGTCTACAGGGATATCACACAAACCTTGTTATTAGAGGGCTTTTCAGCTTCGGCTGATGGACTATTACTTTTTCTCTTGTTTTATGGCAGCTTTGCAATGTTGTTCTATAAAATAATCAAATAATTAAATATTAGTATTAATGTAATATGGAAAAAAAATCTTGATATATAAAATAAATGCCAATAAAGATTCCAATCTCTTATCTCTATTAAAAATGATGTTTATGTATTTCTGATAAAAAAGGAAAATAAGAAATATATTTCTCTCAGCTTAATATTGAACTTCTTTTACTGTATATGACTAGTGTTTTCAATCCTTCCAAACTTTTGATTTCGATTTCCTGATTTTTCGGTCTAAGCGTTGCGATTGAAGAAATAGCCAATTAATATAGATTCTCAGTAAATGTATTTCCGCTCTCATCAAAGATGGCTTTTTTATTTTCATTGTTATTAGGTGTTATAACTGGTGTTTGCATAACAAAATATGGCTGTCGAAAATGTGGACTAGTAGGCGGCTTTTTGGCAGCTGCAGGACTGTTGGCATCATACTTTGCTGCTAGTATTTTATTTCTAGTGTTTGCGCTCGGTGTGTCAGGTAAGTTCTTTTTATGCCCCCGCCTTTAGGCGACGGGGGCATTAAGTTTTATCCTTGTCCGTCCGTACGTCCCATAATAGCCATATAGCTAACTTTTTTGTCAAGGATTCCTCAGCTTGTGTATGCATTAATGATTTGATATTTGGTCTGAAGCTTAAGTATGATAAGTTGTACCCTGTCTCCCTTTTTCAAGTTCGTAACTTATCTATTTCCTGTTTGACGACAACTTTGATTTTTCCTGTTATAGCCATATATTGAAATTTTTCGTCAAGGATTTCTCAGCTTGTGTATGCAGTAATGATTTGATATTTGGTCTGAAGCTTTAGTATGATGAGTTGTACCGGGCCTCCCCTTTTCAAGTCCGTAACTCATCTACTTCCTGTTTGACGACAACTTTGATTTTTTCCCATTATAGCCTTATATTGACATTTTTCATCCAGGATTTCTCAGCTTGTGTATGTAGTAATGATTTGATATTTGGTCTAAAGCTTTGATATGGTGAATTGCATGGTGTCGATCCTTTTCAAGTCTATAACTCATCTACTTCCTGTTTGCTGATATATATCTGGCGGGGGCATCCGTGTCCCATGGACACATTTTCTTTTATTTTTTCAAAGGAAAATAAAAAATATCTAAATTATCATGGCAAATCATTTTTTAAACTGCCACTTAATATTATAAAAATTGCACTTATTCTTCTGTTTCTGATTTTTTCTTGGGGGTCATTATTTCGCTAACATTACGTCAAATTTTGTTACCAAAGATACAAACCTCAGCAATATTCTAATTTTAAAACTGATTCAGTAATGTGCTAAAGCAGACGTTGTGCGAAACAAGACCGCTTTTATTATCTAATTATATGAGTATAACATATTAAGGAAGTAAATATTCCTAAAAAATATATGTTAAAGTAACTTTATTTATTGTTTCGTGTTTTTGTATTAGAATACATTAAAGTTTAATTTATAGAATAAACATGTGGATTTCTCTACATGGAGATTGACCAATTAAATTTTGTCTGCAAATGATATTCAATTTTCCAAGTCCTCAAAGTAAGCTCGTCAATTATTAGCTATGACAATAATTTGTATGCGTTCCATGGAAGGAGAATTTGGAAATATTTTCTTGCAGTTTGCAATGTAGTTTGAAGGAAAATATTCATCATGCAGCTAAAGCTTCAACTACATAATAAATAACTAAATACCGAAGTTACTGTAAATTTAAATCCTGCATATGCGCATTTCGACAACTTATGTCCCCTCAGTGCAGATAAAATCTAAACGCCCAGAAGACCATAAAATCAAATATGTTAAAAAAAAACTGACAGAGAACAAATGCCCAACATGATCTAAAAGTAAAAATCAGCTAATTATATGATTGTATTTTATCTCTATGAAATATTTTCCAAGTTCTTGCAAACTATTAGCCTCATACGTCATAATAATTTCTAGACGACCCTAACACTAGTTTGAGCAGGATTGCTATATTTCAAACAACGCTGTACTTTACATTTAATAGATTTCGACAATTAGCAAAGAATTCCGCTGAAATCGGTGCTAGGGGACGTCTTGAATTTACTATGAGGTATTAGCAGAGTTCATTGTTGAAGGCCTCATGGTGACTTCAAGATGAAGAATAACAATAAAAGCGTTGTTCCTTTGCTTGATTTTTACCAAGTATTTGTAGAGACTTTTGTCTTATGTGTATTTACTCCATATCCTTTCATTCACCATGCTGGATCGTCAAATACATAAAAGTACCTGGCATATTGTTCTTAAAATTGCTGTCATCCATTGCCCCATAAAAAAGACAAATACATATAAACAACTATAGGGCTAATATAGATCTAGTGGTGAGACAATTTCGCATTATAAAACAGTGAGATTACGGCCCTATATACAGGTGCTCAGAATAACATTAAGAAGTTTACAAAAAATTAAGTGCCAAAATTTTGAAAGTATGATAGTATATCAATAAGATAAATTCTCTCAAGATCTAGTACACCGTAAATGAAATATACTGAAAGCATAAATACTTCGCACGAAGAATCTTTTTATGGTCTCAAGACTACAAGTCTTCAATAAACAATGAAAGGTTATGGAGTGACTGCACATGAGACACAGTCTCTGCAAAAACATCGAACAACTTTATTTTTCTTTATCTTGAAGTCAACATGAGTATTTTCATATTATCTAAATAAGTGGGGAGAAAACACTCTACAGCGAAAATGTTCTCCTGGTTTAATGTAATGAAGTTATATGTTATATTTTTCCATAGGATTGGGTTTCTCGTTTTCATTTGTAAGTGCGTTGTCAAGTGTACAGGCGAGTTTTGAAGGACGATTACGAGTTATGGCACTTGCAATAATGGAAGTTATGTCTGGGTTATGTGCTTCTTTTTCACCACTTCTTTTTGAATTTCTTATGAACGAATGTGGATGGAGAGGAACGTTACTGATAGAAGCAGGTATCACGCTAAATATAATGGCAGTGACTATATTGTTTGATGGCAGACTCAAATCTACTACGATTGAAGGAAATTGTGAAATATCAAAGCTAAAAAAGTCAGAGAAATGTTCAGTTGAAAAAGCTTGTAAAATTTCAGTCTATACTATCAAGAATGAACGTACAAAATGTACTTATGAGGCACATTTCAAAGGAACCAACACTAATAAAAGTCTTTCTATCAACACAAACGACAATGTAGGTAAGAGATATTTTAAACCTGACAGTATTGAAAACAGAAAGCCAAAACTCATTTGTACTTTGATATCTATAATGGCAAATAAATTATTTGTGATGTCAGTGATAACGATCGCAACAAGTGTTGCGACATTTAATTCTATAATTGTATTCCTGTTAAATTTTTTCATATCAAGGGGAATAACAAAATTATCAGCTGTAAGAATTTTTGTTTACATGAATATTCTTAACTCGATTTCCCGGATAATTCCAGGACTGCTCAAACAACTACCTCACTTTAGTATCTTACTTGTATTGGCTCTTAGTGCTTTCCTAGGATGCGTGTCTAGTGGAGTTTTTCCTCTAGTTGGAAGTTTGTATGAACTGAACATACTAACAGCATGTACATTCACGTGTGGTCTGGGAAGTATGATAGCTGCCAGCAGTATTTCTGTGATAGATATTATTGGAAGTACGAACTATCCTGCAGGCTTTGGGTTAACCTTGACAGCAATTACTATATGTCAGATAGTTGTTTCTCCCGTTTTCGGTGAGTTAAACAGTATTGAATAAATGAAGTTAATCACATATTTACATGTTATTTGTACCTTTCTGCATATGTAATAACCTTTCTGATCGAGATACGTGTCCAGGCAGATAACTGATATCTGCCCTGATTTGATAGCGTCATTTAGCAACGTAAATAAAAAATTTATGAAACAGAAGCTTGTTCTTGGTTAAGAAGTGGTTCTGAAAATGAAACTTCAACATTTTTTGAAGCCATGAAAAATTGAAACTTCAATGGGAAAACTAATTATTATGTTGAAATCAAACAGTTTCTTCAGACCGTAGATGTCTTGAAGTAAAGATGCAGCATTGACACTGCAGTTTTAGTTTGATATTGTTGGCAAGATAAAATGCAGATTTTGAACCGGACTTAATTCGTGTAATTCCAACCTCTCAACAAATACATGTAAAGGCAGTGACAATGCCCAAAAAGTATTGCAACAGTTGAAATTTACATGTGCATTCATTTTCAGAAACATATCTAACCAAGAATTATCCTGGTTGTTACAAAGCCGTTATTGTTACCAAATTTCATGATTTTTTTTTCATTTCGAAACAGAGTACACATCAAGTTACTAGTATATGAAAATAGAAATCTTTGCTCTAGAGATTAGTTAAATTGAATATTCTTTTTAAACTTAGTCTAAAACGGCGATATTTCAAAACTTTTACCTGGTGAAGGTGAATATAGACAGTCGAGATCGAATTCTCTCAGGACCCGCTAATCTGATATCCATTCGCACCTAAATTTGTCAAAGGTACAACTCTATTTGATAATTAATTTATAATATCAAAATATATAAAAAAAATAAAAGATACGAAATTTGAATAAAAAAGAGAGAAATATAAGCAATAAACAGAAAAAACGATTCTGATTGGTTTGATTAAACCCCGAATACCGTTTTCCGTTTCTGATTGGACGAACGTTAAATATCAAATAGCGATTTCCGTTTCTCCTTTCTTATTGGCCAAACTATGAATAGCGTTTTCGCTTTAAACTCGAATTAACGATACCGATCGGAAACTATGGGTTTCCGTCGCAAACCCCTAGTTTCCGTTCAATTTCAATCGAAAACTAGGGTTTTCGTCGAAATTATGTATACCGATCGGAAACCCATAGTTAACGTGCGGTATACCTAGTATTTCGCACGAAAACCCCTAGTTTCCGTTCGAAATACTAGGTATACCGCATTTTTGTTACTATCGCGTGCCATAGTTGTCTGATGAATTTACAAATATCGATTTCGACCAGATTAATTCGAATGTTCAACGGCGGAGCCAGCTTTCGAACAGGGGATTCCTATCTCAAGAAAAAAGGGTTAAAGTTGTTTTCTTTTCTTTTTTTTCTTTTTTGTCAATTTTGCCTAAATTCTGCCAGACATTTTTTTTAACAAAATCAGTAAACTATCATTATACCCCCCCACTTTAGAGGGTGGTATATAGTGATCATAGTGTCCTTTCGTCCGTCCGTCCGTTCGTTTGTTCGTCATTCCGTCCACCCAGGGTACACACTTTGTGGCAACAACTTCTCCTAGACCACTTGGTGAAATTCAATGAAACTTTCACAGAATGTTCAGTACACATTGCCATTGTGCACCATCTATTTAAAATTTTGATTTGATTTTTGGGGGAGCTGGGGGTATATATTTTGTGAGCTTTGCTCACAGTTAGTCTAGCTTTTTTATAGTTTGCATCATTCTTCTGTCAAATATGTGATAAACAGATTATAACCTGTCTATTCCAATATCTGCCCTGATATTAGTCCTCTACCATTATCTGGCCGGCCATCGGCCGCCACAATGGGTAGATATCAGGTCTCAAACTGATATCATGGCACAGATATCGGAATAAACATGTAATAATCTATACATTGTATATGTTATAGTTTAGCTCTTTTGATAGATATCAGTTTTTTGGTACATAAATCCGTATCATACGAGCTGGAAATATAAGCTTTCACACAGACACATTTTAATTCTAACCTTGAAAAAAAGAAGCTCAAACATATATGTAACGGAAAACTTTCATCAAACCTGATTATTTCCCCCGCTTTAGCGAGCGGTATATAGTTCTTGGTTTCAGTTCGTTCGTCCGTCCGTTCGTTATTCCGTCAGCCATAGGGGCACACACTTTGTGGCGACAATTCTCTAGTGTGACATTGTTCTCCTCGACAGAATTTTTCAAAGTTGTAACAACTGGTCTTATCTCCTTGTCGGATCCTCGTTTTCAAGCTGAAAACATTCCTTTATCTCTGTGTTCGCACTATCTTTAAAAATGTGTAAAGGTCCTTTCAGCCAAGGACTGTCCTGTAATTGAGATACTTGACATATTCTTGTTGCATAATCGGCTGGATTCAACACTGAGGCTACGTACGACCACTGATCTGGATTTGAGACCCTACGTATGCGTTCAACCCTGTTGCTTACATACGTATAAAATCGTCATGTTTGATTGTGTATAAATCCTAATACAATCTTACTGTCTGTAAAGAATCTCACTTTGTCTATTTCGGTATTCATTTGTTCTAATATAGTTTGATAGATTTCAGTCGCAAGTACTGCTCCACAAAGTTAAAGTCTTGGTATTGTATGCCCATTCAAAGGGGCCACTTTCGCCTTTCCTAATACAAAGCTAAGTTCTGATGGTTTGTCCTTGAATATTGTTTTGAGATATGCTACTCCAGCTATTGCATGCTCAGACGCATCTGAATATATGTGCAATTCTCTTGATTGTGATAGTTTCAAAGACGATGATGTGTATGGCCTAGGTATGTGAACTTGTGATAGAAGTTGCAACGACTCTTTCCAGTCTTCCCAGTCTTTCTGACTTTCGACTGGTAACGGATCATCCCATTGAATAGTGCCTTGTAATAAGTTTCGTAGAAATAGTTTGCCTTGTAGAGTCACAGGAGCTGCAAATCCTATCGGATAATATAAACTATTTATGGTCGAAAGAAGAAGAGTGTATGGTTTGTCTCCTGTTGATAACTGATATGTGAATGTATCAAACTGAATGTTCCAACTAATACCCAAGCTTCGCTGAAGTGGTATATCCGCCTCCGGACTCAAGTCTATGACATCCTTGGCTAAGTCCTCAGTCAGTTGGGAAAGCTTTCATAACTCCCTTACTATTCGAAATTATTTTGTGAAGTCTGAAATTGCCATGTTCTTGAAGAGCTTTTTGGGTTCTTTCCAAGAGATCTATCGCCTGGGTATCAGTTGGGAGAGATACGAGCCCATCGTCCACATAAAAATTGTTTTCTACAAATTCTGACACATCTTCTCCGTACATGCTTGTACTCAATACTGCAGTTTTAATTAGTCCATATGTCGCCACTGCAGGCGATGGCTTGTTCCCAAATGCATGAACAGCCATCCTGTATTCTATTACATCCTGTCATTATCTTTGTACCAAAGGAAGCGTAGAAAATGTCTATGCTCTTCACATACTTTAAAGCAGTAGAACATCTGTTCTATATCAGCTGTTATCGCCACTTTTTCAAGGTGGAAACGAATAAGTATCCCTAATAGACTGTTCGTTAAGTCAGGCCCAGACAACAATACGTCGTTTAAACAAACACCGTCGTGTTTGGTTGATGAGTCCAGAACAACTCTTTTCTTTCAAGGTTTTCTGGGGTGATGGACCCCGAATATCGGCAAATACCAACATTCTTCGGTATCTTCTACAGCGGGAGCCACTTCCGCATGACCATTGTCTATTATCCCTTGCATGAATTCAACAAAATGTTCAGATTTTACTTTGTCTTTCAATAAGCTCAAATGTAATGACTTAGCTCTCTTCAATGCAAGGTCCCTGTTGTTGGGGAGTCTCTGTCTTGTCGTGCGAAAAGGTAAAGGACAATCTAATGACCACTAGAATCTTTCCGAAATTCTTTTTGCATTATCTGAAGAAATTATTTATCTTCAATAGACAGACCTGGCTTATTGTCATTTTCGGTACGTGAAAACACAGTTTTAACTTCATTTTCATTGTTCAGAATACTGAGAACAGAGTCCTCTTTTGTAGGGTTGTCCTTCAACTCAAACTCACTAGAACAAGGAGCAAATGGAGATGGTCTGTTACTTCGTAAGATGTAAGTTTTGTTTACATTTACATGTTCATGAGGATGAATTTTTCTAAGGCACGTTTCGCCGATAATGATCCAACCAAGATTCAATCTTTGTCCGATAGGGGCATTGGGTAAACCTACTCTATGTTCTAATACATGATGTACCGATATCAAGTCTCTACCTATCAGCAAAAGTATCGGTGCACTTTTGTCAATACTAGGAATACATTCAGAAATATCTTTAAGGTGTTCATGATGAAAAGCTACTTCGGGAGTTGGAATATCATCGCGAGACTCCGGAATAAAATTACATTCAGTCAATTCCGGTAGTTCTAAACAAGTCTTGCCGTCAAACGACTGCACAATACATCCACTCAGACGTCTACCTGACTTCACAATAGAACCTGCACATGATGAGAGTGTGTACTCTCTGCTTTCTGTTCGAGCACTAAGCCTATCGAATAGATCTGACTTTGCCAATGATTTGTTACTTTGATCGTCTATTATTGCATATGCTTTCACCGACATTTGAGGAAAGTTTTTCATGTACACATTGACAAGAACATACTTAGCACATGATTTCCCCGTATATCTTCCACTACAAATTTGAATGCACCTTGTGTTTGGTGTTTTAGGAGTTACTGTTTTAGAAGTTACCTGATTAGCATTAAAGTTGTCAATATGCATAGCACTTGCATGCAATTCTGAGTTGCAATATGAACATTTAACTCTCCCTGTACAGTTCTTTTTCAAATGTGAATCACTTTCACAGCACTTGAAACATATGCCATGCTCTTTTAAAAACTTACGCCTTTCACTTATTGGTTTTCCCTTAAAAGACTTGCATTCGTTCAATGTGTGGCTTGGTGATTTGTGTAATGGACACAGTTTGTTTTGTTTGTTATTGTTTTTGTCAATTGTCACTTCTGTTGTGTGGGCAGAAATACTAGTGAAGGGTCTGCTCGTAGCATTCATCCTTGTTTGGGGTTTACTAATTTTGTTTTCCTGGTGCCCACTACTAAACATAAAACATGGATCGTTTTTTATCTTACTCATGTCTCGAACAAATTCAACAAATACGTATACACTAAATGGAGGAAATGTAACATCATGATCCCTTTTGTACTTCACGGCATGAAATGTCCACTTTTCTTGTATTGCGTAAGGAAGTTTGTTTACAATTGGCAATATCCCTATGGAGGAATCAAAGTAAGCTAAAATAGATGTGTACCTGTAATCTTGTTTTACAGATTCAATCTCAGATAATAAGTCTGAAAGATCATAGAGTTTTGACAAATCTTTGTTCGTAATGTTTGGAAATGTCATAAGTTTTGTTTTAGGAGTTTTTTCAACAAGCTCTGGGCTTCCATACCTCTCTTCTAGTCGCCTCCATATTCTTACTAACGCCGTATTTGGATCGTGTACCAATGACGATCGAATATTCATAGCATGTTTTACAAATTCTTGGCCCAGCCATGTTAGCTACAAATCAAGTTCTTCCTCAGTGGAAACACACAGTTCATTTGTTACACTTTTAAAACTAGCTTTCCACATTGCAAAGAACTCAGGTTGGTCATTGAATTTGTAAAGTCTAGTCATCAATAAATCCTTTTTCAAGAGAAACCGACCAAACTCTGAAGTTACAGACATATTACTAGTTTGTGTGATGTTGAGGATACTAGAAATTTTCACTTTGGGATTAAATGTAGGTGCATTTACATTTAAGGCGTGTGTAGTGTGATTTTCTACCCTTTTGCTCACATTACGTTGCTGTTCAGTGTTATATGTATAATCATCAAAATGCAGAAAACTTTGTTGTGTTCTGTTTTGTTGTGGATCTTGATTTACAAAGGTACTTTCAACTTCTTGTTCTGGTTTAGTGTTTGTTATTTCTTGCACGTATCTCGCAGTTTGTTGTTCTGCTCTAACGTCTTGGTCAATATCATAACTTCTTAAATCTACACTTTCACGTCGTGACTCCTCTGCCTCTAAAACTTGTAATTCGGCTTTGGTCGATTCGATTTCCTTCTTTTGAGCGAGAACTTCCAATTCAGCTTGTAGATTAGCCTTTTGGCGTAAAACCTTAGCTTTTGATAATTCCTGTTGTTCATCAAACAAAGCATGCTGTCGTATAATTTCAGCTTCTTCTTCAACAAATTTGAGTTTTATTCTCGATGATTCAAGTTCGGCTCTTTTTCTCGTTATTACTGAAGATCTTCTCGAACTAGTAGTACGTGAAGTTGTAGCTTGTGAATTCGTTTTTGTTTCCACATTTAATAATTGTATTTTCATTTCAGTTTGCTTCATAGCAGAGTCAATAACCATGATGTGAGATTTCATCGTTTCAGAATGAGCCTCGACTTCCGTTCTTGTATCTTCAGTGTTCGTTCTTTGCAAATAGTCAACATAATCTCTTGAAGCAGATGTGTAATTCATATGTTCTGAATTTAATAAATCTTTAGTCTCTAAATCTCTTACGTCATTATAGACTTCAATATCTGAAATTGTCTGATTTAATCTTGTCCATATTCTTTGTAACCCTTTCTCTTTCTTTTATTTTAGATTGGTGAAATTCCTCGCCCTTTTCTGTAAGTTTTCTATCCCTCTTTTCAAGACCATTGAACTCGTTACTTTCCGTTGCATCACCTGATGTTATTCCTTTATCGTCCATTTTTGCTTTATCGTCCATGTTGATACAGGTTAGTCACTCCCGTGTTATGGTATGACTCCAATTTTGCAAAAGTTAGTTTCAATACACAGTCAATAAATCGAAAATATACTGTATAGGTGTTGACTGATGTCCTTTCCTATGTAGTATGTCACCATTGATCATCTGGATGGATAAAGTCTTTTTACTGTGCTGTCTCATGACATCCCAACATTTGACAGAATCATTCACAGCCAGTTTAACCAAAGTTCAACACATAAGCGTCATCAAACTTTAATAATACTGGTAAAAAGCTGAAACAATAAAATAAGTAACTATTACATGTATTACAATACTGTGGAGTAGTTTGACAAAGTTTCTGATTTGACCAAATTAATGTGAAACCGACGTTCCATAGTTTTTGCAACCGAAAATAGCGTGTCCTTATACAATAGTTTTTCACTTTGACCGGCGTTTAATATAACAAAGTGTAGTTTCTTTGTAAACTGTTTACACTGTTTTTATATACTGTAAACGTAAATTATCGTAAAACACTTACATTGTGTGTATCCAAAGATCAATGTATAAATAGGAGATAACTACAATAAAAACTACGGTACAAAAAATTTACAAAAAGTTTGGCAGCACAAAGATAATTGTCGCCCGCGTATAGGATGATGCCGAAAAGTTATGGTCTATGATTTTAGCATTGTGAAAGTGATAAATACCATAATGTATTAATGAAATGAAAAGTGCTACAAAATCATGACCAAACAAACTAAAAACGTAATTAAGAAGTCAATCCACAAATACCGTTAAGCAATAAAGGTCATCTCACAAGACAAATATCTCAGTACTTGTCCGAGAAAATCATTTTATCGAAAACACACAATATCTTAATTCTTGAATAGGTATTGAATGTATATATATTCTTTTGCAAAAGTATTAACCTAAGTTTGTTTTGGTCCATTGGTTATATGGGCATTACACTTTGCTTGATTAAGAGATTTACTGACGAGTTAAAGAAATGACCCCGTAATATGGAACACCACGTGCATGTTGGTATATATAAAAAGAAAATCTTAAATTTCTACTACAAATCACTAAAAATATTTTATCACTTAATTGGGTGTTATATATATGGTTCTATCGTATTTTCAGGTTATATTAGGGACAGCACTGGAAGTTATGACGCTTCAATGGCAGCTGCATCAGTTCTATTTTTCGTTGCATGTGTTTCGTTCCTTATAATGGCACTTTGCAGGCATCTCAACAACAACAGTAAAAATACTAGTTTTGGTGTGGACACCTCAGTCAAATCTGTAAAAAATTTCTTACCATGGAGAAAATCCGTTACAATTTTCCACCTTGAAAGCAGTGATCACTAGTTTCATTTTTTTTTCTTTTTGGTAATTGGTTTTCTTTCTTTATGAAGTTACAGTAAAGTAAATGTCCATTTCGACAACTAATGTATGTTCAGTGCAAATCAAATCATTTCGAAGACCATTGATTGAGATATGTACAAAAGGTGAAAGAGAACAAATTACCACGGACCGAATAGCCTATCTGGCCCGGAAAATGAATTCGTTGTTTTCATCGGTATAACAGCCATTATTTTGTTTCAACGAAAGTACATACATTTCAAGTATATCAATTGTCATTGTTTTTTATTTTGTCACAAATTTTCGGACATCTTCCAGACCCATAAATTATTCTAAGGAAAGCTCACACAGAATAAAATTATGATATTGAATTCTCTGGGATTATGATAATTTGATGCCGCTAGATTTATCGATGTATGTGAAGGGTTAAAGCGTAAATCGTCCTTGAAAAGGCCCTTTATGACAGCCTGATAAATGAAACATACTCCTAAAAACAGACCTGATAGGTAACTTTACTATTTTCACATCAAAGCAAAAACCAACTTAGTTTGACACGTGATTTTACAAATTTAAAAAAACATGATCTATTGAAAGGGGTTCATACAGGACGTCTGTATTACCTGATGAGAGGTTACTCCTTGAAACACGTGTACAGTATAACGAAATTTACTGCTTTTTATGCCAATTCGGTATTTTTGTATTAGAGTTGCTTTAGAACTTTAACGTGTAAATTTATCCTCGGCTTGTTGCTTTAATATTTGTTAGCTGATTTATTGGAAACAACAACTAGGAGATAAAGCAGTTTGAAAACCACCGGAAAAATTGTCGACCACAATGGTCTTGTCTAAGTACATGAACTTCAAAAGAAATGGATGGTTAAAACGGTTTTATCTCGCGATAAACTTCCCATTCCATTGAGGTGGAGGAAATATAACCAAAACAATCGATGGTAGCACACACAGGTTATAAAGTATTTTCAGTTCATTTCTTTATTATGTGGAGCAAAAATAAGGGGAAAAGTTAGCCATCCCTGGAAAAAAAGACAAAAAAACATCAGGATTACTTTTGACAAGTTTAATCCAACCGAAATATTTTTGAATGAATAATGAAGAACGACCCATCATAAGAGGAATGTAGTGTGAGTTGACATCCAGTAATATTTACAGTAGATCGAGTCATCTTGGGGAAAATTTTCTTATTTTTAAATATTTGGGTTGTCTTTAACCCATACATAAACAATAAAAGGATATGGAGTAAATACACATGTGACAAAGTCTCTACAAAGCCATTGTAGAAGTAGTCAATGGCTCAACTCAACGCTTTTAGTGTTGTTCTTCAACTTGACGTCACCATGCGACCTTCCACAATGATTTTTTCTCATACCTCATAGTAAGTTCAAGATAGCGGAATTCATCGATGGCTATCGACCAACGCTACATCCATGTTTCTTTTGGTCGTGGATGCGGGGTCATCAACAATCCTAAAAAATAACTGGCAAAAAATTCCGAACAATCGCTGTTGCCAGTCAAAAAGACTAACAGAAGACAATCATAACATACCAATAACCACAGGGCTTCATCGAGTCAATGGCAAGAAAAACTAAGATTTATTAAATAGAGAGGTATAGGAACTATCAGAATAACATTTGGAAATTACAACAAAAAAAATGAAATACCAAGATTTGAAAGTATGATAGTATATCCATATGAGAATCATCTCAAGAACAAGTACACCATAAGTGGAATATATAGGGAGCGTACATTTTTCGCGCACGGAATCTTTTGCAGACTCCACACTGCAGGAGAGACAAGCTCCAGTTTTAGATAAACAATGAAATGATTTGGAGTAAAAGCGCATGAGACAAAGTCTCTACAAAAACATGGTAAAAGTGATCAATAGATCAACGCTTTTGTTGATGTTCCTTATCTTGAGATCACCATGCAGCTTCCAATAATGAGCTTTGCTCATAACTCATAGTAAGTTCAAGACAGACCCTAGCACTGGTTTGAGTGGAATTCATTGATAGATGTAGAACAACATGTTTTGGTTATGGATGTGAGATCGTCACCAAACGTAACAATAACTGGCAAAGTGTTTTTACAATCGCTGTCATCCGTTGCCCCTCAAAAATGCCAACAGAAAACAATCACAACATACTAACAACAACAGGGCCTCGTCAAGTCAATCGTATGTTCCTAGAAATATTGTGCAAATTATAAGTAAGAATAATTGTAATTTGCATAAAACAAACAGACAATTCATATTTTTATGATTCTATTGTACATACTTTAATTTTTACAAAATTACAATCTGTAAACAACATTAAGATCATGTAATATATTCCATTCCAACGTTATTTAAGAACTGAATGCAATATTTTGTAGTTTTATTGGAGTGTAAAAGGGTGGACCGTAGCACATTTTGAATGAAGCGCGCTAGCGCTTCATGTGAAAAATGTGCTACGGTTCACCCTTTTACACGATGTATATGTACATTGGTGTTTCAAGGACAAAGATAGTGTTTTGTAATATATAACTGCCATGATTAAAAATAAAAATGATAGATTGAACTTATTCTTTTTTCAAGTTATAGACCTGCGTATGCTTAAAATATTTTTTCACTAGAACGTCTCTTATCAGTCCAATATTTTTAAGCGAAATTTGATCAAGTCTGATTCTTGAACACCATGACCTCAAGATTATACCCTATATATAAAACAGATGTTCTGATATTAAGGCTTATAGTTCTAGAATAATTATTTATCTTAACTCTTTTAAATCCATTAATACAAACTGCGGCAATAAAAATCACCCCTCATGCAAAGAGATATAAACTCCAAAGTATGAAACATTTTAGCCATTTAATTTGAAATGGAGGAACGTATGCTTAATCTTGTCATGTACAGACTGTTATATCACAGTCTGCATACATATTTCAATTAAACCATTGTAAACACCTTTACAACTCCCATAATCTACAGAGAAATGGTTTTGTATTTGTTTCATAGAAATTGCAATTTCCTAAAATAGCAGATTTTTAATTAATTTTTTTTTCATTACGTTTGAAATTGTAGGTTTTGGAGAGTGCAAAAATCTTGATACTTCAGATGATGTGCTTTCATTTTTAAGCAACCAGAATATAACACTTTGTCCATAAAACTCCCAATCAGTGTTATATGAAACTTATACTTAAGCAATAACAGTACATTATTTGAATACCCGAGGGCGTCAATCGTAGATTTGACGGTCAAAATCCAGTTTATAGGCGACGCGTAGCGGAGCCTGTAAACGGATTTTTGACCGTCAAATCAAGATTGACACCCTCGGGTATTCAAACAATGTACTGTTATTGCGATTCTAACGCAACATATCAATTTCATGTTCTATTTTTAACTCGTGAATTTGTAACTATATTAGGAAACAGATTAAACAGGGAATCTTCTTTGTCTCAGGTGTGTTGATGGTGGAATTGACGGTCAGTTTTGACCAGTCAAAACCTTTGTTATATAAATGTTGCATTAGAATGTGTCATATTAAGCAAGAGATAAAAGTATCAATCGAATGTGTCACCTCCTGTCTCAGTCTTAAGATGTAGAGCTTGTGCCCTCTTTCTCACCTCCTCGTCGCTTTCTTCCCGCAATCGGATGTGCTGATCCGTCTTTTGAGAAGATCAGATTTCATGATTCATTTGGTTTCCAAATTTTTTAAAATCTATTTTGGTGGGTTTTTGCCTCCCAGCACTTTTCAGCATCCCCGACTCTCGCAAGACCCATTTGCATCCTGGGCCCCAAATTTGGGGTCTTATGCTGGATTTCTGCATGTAAAATGGTCTTGTGGCAGAATTGTCATTTCTTAACTACTATTATTAATTCTCTATCAGCTTTAATACAACTTTCAATATCTGTATCTTCAATGTTTTGATTTCGTCTGTACTGATGAGACATAAGTTGTCGATATGGCCATATATAGAAAGTAAATTTGAAGTAATTTCGTTTTTTATTATGTTTTTTTTTAATATTTTTAACTTCAAAATGAAATCTATTTTTGGGCGCTCATATTCTTTGCATATTCGGGCAGGCATAAACTTTGCATACATGTATTCATAAGCTCTATTTCTGGCCTTTAACCATGAAAGCTACATTTTATTTGGTTTATTCTCAAAACAAAATTCTTTTATTTTTGCATTTGTTAACGCTCCATCGATATTTGATTTAACTCATGGATGCGGGAACTAACACAAAAATAACTAAATACAAAAATACTAAAGTAAATTTTGTTATGGTGTACAGAGTAACCTCTCATCAGCAGCATTAGAAGTACTTATTACCAATAATACCGAAATAGGAAGCCAAATCGAGTACTAAAGACATCTACCGAGTGCCATAATTGGAATGAAGCCGTAGTATTTTAAGGAGTTAGAATTTTGATTAAAACAGTAAATTTCTATAGAACGCAAGGTAAATTTTCATGTCAGACAAGTCTGACGATTCGACTAGTAAATACCCACGAGGACCTCTTGATAATAGTCTACCTGTATGGGGTTTTAATCGTATGTGTATTATAACATTGTGAAACGGGGAAGAGAATGGAAAGGTTTGGGTAGCAATAAACGATTTAATTCTACCACTGGCTTTTGCTGTTGCCATTTCAATTACCAATTCTGGCTCCACAGAGATCCCATTTTTGTTTATGTTTGTCTTTTGTCTTAATTGGGTTTTATTAGCACACCTCTGGCAGATTTAAGCATAGTAATTGAAGATATTTTCTGCTGTCTTTTGTATTTACAATCGCTTTCATGCGTTCCCGTCAAAAAAATGATAGCCATGGTATATAAACAACCAAAGGTCAACTACAAGACTTCTTGGCATAGTTAAATCATTGGATGCAGGCAGGCACCATAAACAGGTAGTCAGAATAACGTTTGAAAGTTACAATAAAATTCCAGAATTTGAAAGTTTGATAGCGTAATTATATAAATAATTCTCTAAAAACAAATACACCATGACTAAATTATATAAAACGCGCGCATCTTTTTACAAAAAAAAATACCAAAAGACCAAAAATATTGTATGAACAACAAAACACCTAAATAACATTTAATCTATTTTCTGCATGTTTATATTTTCTCAAGAAAAAGTACAGCATAATTAAATTATGTACATGTAGAAAGCATGCATATGTCGTTATTTGTAATTGGATTTGTCTACTTTTTTACTTTGTTCCAAGAATGGATATACATTAAGTACAGCACACATAGTTTCTTATTTTCTGTACCAAATGAGGAAATTGCGGTCAATAATTTTCGGTGGTGTCCACCTTATTGGTCTTTTTGTCTCATGGACGCTTGAAAACTGTGTTGGTAATTGGCTGAACCGCTCACGGTTCAGCCCTACTTTATCTGTCATTAATTCCCTTTGCACATGAACTCGAATAATTCTGCGCCGTCTAGCGGCTGATCACCTCTCGAGGGCTTGAACTCGTCACATGTTAAAAATCCTTCAGCTGCTTTCTGAAATAGGTGACCAATCAGCAAGCTTCAAATTCGTGAGTCTCCGCAATAACATATGCCGGTTGTTTATAAACATAAAAGTTGACGATGCAATGTTTAGTATGGAGTCAAAATATTTGTTGAAATTCGAAAAACTGCAAGTTAATTTATCTGATTAATCTTAAATGAAAAAGACACATTTCTTGTGCTGCATATCGACAACAGAAAGGTAAAAAATATATAATTTATAAATGAAATACCCATGATTCATAGCTCAATCAATACAGCATTCACGCGTTAATGGAGCGACCGTAGTGAGTGGAATATAACGCCTGAATTATGCGGGTTACTTGCACATGGGTAATTGAGAAGGAAAGAATCAAATGCGGAAAGGACTTGAACTGATACGGAATTAACTGTCCTCTTGGGACTTAGATTGGAAATTAAATGATCACCTATAACATATAGTCATGGGCTACTTACTTTAATCTATTTATCAAGGGGTCATTAAATATATATTTATATAAATGCTAATTTTCAGAGGTTAGCCAAAATGTTGTAACCTTTTTTATCCTCTAAATATAAAATTACTGTAAAAAATAAATTGTTTAAATATGATAATAAGTAATTATATGTATAGCAATATAATTTGATAATAATGATAAATATTCGTTTTAAAGCAAAATAAGTAATTGTAACTTTTATGTTATTGTATTTAAATATTTGAAAATTTGTAAAAATTATAAGATATTATCCTTGATTTTTTTTTCGAATTAATTTGATTTATAGTTTTGATTCAGATATAATATTCTGTTTGTATTGATTAAACTCGAATTTATACCAAACTGTAATTGTTTAAATATTTATTTTAATATTTTTGATGCATAATTTAAGTCTTTCTTGCAAGGATTTTTTCTTGGTTTATTCTATAAGCAAAGGGTGGCGAATGATGCAAGGCTTATCAAAAATGTCTTGCGATCGCTTTATGTGCTGTAATGATATGGAGCAGTTGTTGTCGGGTAGCATGGCACTGATCATAAAATAGTATGTTCCTTAACAAGACTGTTGAATTCGGATTAATTTTGTTTAGGGTTTAAGATCCAACCAGTTTCAGAATTAGGTGCCAGGGGGATTCTTTGTGTATCTGCATATAAAAAAAATAGATGGTGCATTTTTAAAGAAACTCCCCAACAAAATAAAAAAAGCATTCAGCAATATTTTTTTTATATGCGTTACCATTTCCAGGCTCTTCGGAGCAAAAGGATAGGGGTAAAAATCTCAGATTTTTTTTAAATACCTCATCTTTTTTTAAATGAAATTTAAATACTCGTGACTAAAGCTTTTGGTAGTATAAAGATGTGCCTAGTTCTTTTTGTTACTCTTCTAAAATGACAAACTGCTGTCGAAATTTTACTTAATCGAGTCCTTCAAATAGTTATGCATAGAACATTTGTTTTTGGGTGGTGGCCTGGGATTTTCACCTGATCCCAGATTTTTTTTGTATTTTCTTCTTGTTTTGCCGCTTCGCAGGCCAGATTATCTTTTCCCCATATACGCTATGACAGCTACGTTGTTGAGCAAGGCTTTTTTTTAATGGACAGGGTGAGAAATAGATCAGATTATTCTTTAACCCATATACGCTGTGCGAGGAAAATTTGTTGAGGAAGGCTTTTTTTTAATAGACAGGCTGAGACACAGTACAGATTATTTTTTTTTAACCAAGATGCTGGTCGGAGAATTTAGTTTAGCAAAAATCAGGGTCAGAAATCAGGTCACTCCCTGAAAATTAAATGATCCGTGCCTTATTGGATTGTTTTGGCATAGGCATTTGATATTATGCATTTTAGAAATTAGAACCAATTCAATAAACCTATTCCAATTCACGGTTTGTGACGTAAATATCTTTTGTCAGTATCTGTGTAAAACAAAGAAACAATAAGCAATGAAGGGATATGGAGTAAATAAAAATGAGACAAAGTATCTACAAATATATGGTAAAACAAAGCAATGGAACAACGCTTTTAATGTTGTTCTTCGTCTGGAAATGTCATTTTTAAAGGAAACATACAAATATTCATCAAACAGTGGAGCATTTTGTCATCTTTTTAAAAAAGAGCTGTCAGTCATAGATATAGAAACAAACAATGAATTAGTCACAGCATCACACCGTTTGAAAGTTAGGAAGACATACAGTATTTATTAAATCGACCCTATAAGTATACAATAGGACCAATTCAAATTCTTAATTTTACGAAGTTCTTTTTCTCTTATCAGATTTTTCCATCCGATTTTAATAACGTTTATTTGCAGTCACATTGTTGTAGAACTTTGGATCTAGCACAAAAATCATTTATATATTGAGTATTCGTGCTGCGATCTTTTTTTATTGCTGTCCTGAAAGGATTACAAGTTATACTTAACAAACTATTGCTAACATTACTCAATAATTCAATGATGTTGAAAACCACCAGAAAAACAACAATATGGTGTCAAAAAACAGTTTCTTATAAGGGACTGAACATTACACCTNTTTTTTTTCGAAAAAAAATATTCTGAAGCTGATTTTATGTGAAAAAAATATTTTTGCTGAAAAAGTGATGGAAAAAAATATTCTGAAGGGGGCTTTCGGTCAAAATAAGTAATGCTTATTTTCAAAAAAAATATTTTGTTTATACAAGTTAAAAAAATAAATATTTTGTCCGAAAAAAAACCATAACCCCCTTCAAGTTAAATTGTCGGTCCCTAATGAACGTTTTAGTTTTTAACTTGGACAGAGACGTATATATATTCTCTGACTTGGATGACCTGTCGACTGATGGGAGATCGTTTATTCCTACATTTAGTCGAACAGCTGGGGTTTCAATTCCTTTTTGATACAAATGACTAGATCTCATTAATTACCAATGTCTATAGGAAAGTAAACCTGCAAGCCACACCAGAACTTATCAGTGAGCTGATAAATTTAAATAAAGTTGTTTGACGGTTCAGCCATTGCTTTTTTTTTCTAAAAAAGCAACTTGTTTTGTTATTACCCCCATTTATCATACACAACTGCACAAGAAAGATCTACATTTGAGTAAAATAACTATCAAAGGATGTAAAAATTGCTTTATGTGCAATAAAGCTATTAAAAATATTGTGAAATTTATATCTAGAATGATGATCAGTTTTTAATTTTACCTGTCAATTAATTAACAGATCGCATGAGTGGCATCCTTGCTAAGCTATATAATTAAATATAAAATTGTATTACCTTATACATATATTTTATATGTTCTATTAAGTGTACAGTATTTTCGTCTATAATTTTGAATTTTATACTCTTTGGTGTCTATTGCCCGATGAAGTCTATTGCCCGGTGTGGTCTATTGACCAGTGAGGTCTATTGACCGATAGAGTCTATTGACCGCTGAGGTCTATTGACCGCTGAGATCTATTGTCCGATGAATGCTATTGACCGATGAGGTCTATTGCCTGGTGAAGTCTAGTGTCTTTCATTTGAACGGTGTAATGAAATCTAAAACTTCTTATTCTCTGCCCCAGTCATTAGGGGATGACCATTTGATGTTCAGAGGGGATGGGGTTTGGCATGGGCGATTTTGTAAATAAATTATTTAATGTTGGTGCCAGTGAAAACATTTTAATCCTACTTGTCATTAAATTAAATAATTTATATTTGAAGAATAAAATTTTTATTGAAGATACAAATAAATACTTTGATGCAAAAAATAATAAAATAAATAATTTATTCGAGAGTTTCACGAAAATCAATAAATTTTCGAAGCAAAATCGCCCAAGTATCCCCCTGGAAATCAAATGGTCGTCCTAGTTTACATGTAATTGATGTATGACAAAAATTACATTTACAGTGAAAAAATTAAAATCAATGTTACCATAACGGTATATTTAAATTCGGTTGGACAAATGCATTTCCAATACCTTTGATGAGTCATTTATGTGTTACATTGAATCCTGCCACTTCTTCTTGATAAGTTAACAGCCAGAAAATTGTTCTTAGATAGTTTACAAAACCTATTATTTCCCTTTCATTCATTTTAAAAATATATGAATAAGGTAATAAAACAGTTATTTAATGGGTATGCAGGCAACAGACCATAACATTTGTCCCTTGACACTGGGAACCACAAAGGTTTTCTATTGCCCTCGACCGTTGGCCTCGGACAATAGAGCACTTTGGTGGTTCCAAATACCTCGGGACAAATATTATGGTCTGTTGCCTGTATACCCATTTAATAACTCTATTCTAAAATCTCTATAAAGCATGGCCGTCATAGTTCGACAATTAATGTGAGATGTAAATATTTGTGTAACATGTTCATATATTTGATAATTAAATTAACGAGAATTTTGATAAATGATCTTAAGACTCTGTTATTAATCAGTGGCAAACAATGTTACGTATTTTACAATTTATGTATAGATTAACTTTGTTCATGGTATGGTGTGTTAACTTACTGTTGCAATTTAAATGAAGTACATCCTCATAATTGCAGCTGAGTTCTGCAATCATTCATTGAGTAGTGTCTGTTGTAACGATAGCCGTCTCGAACATATATCAGATCTAAAAGTACAGACGAGTCGATGAAAAAAATTGAAGGTACTGAAACTCTGAGATTTACTTCGGATTTAATTGCTCCGGAACCTATCTAGATTAAATAACATCAGAAATACAACGATTCAAATAAACAACAATTTGGCAAATAAATACCATCACATGCTAAGAAAAGAACTGGTTTTCAATTGTTTCTTGAAGTCAGCCTGGAACTATTGCAATCGGAATATCTGATACAACTATTGTCGTTTGTCCCTTATCGCAAATGTCTACAAAAGCAAGCTCCAACACAAAGAGAGGATACAGAGGATGGGTTGTTTTCGCAGTCGGATTCTTCATAAACTCCATAGTTGTAGCTCATTTTTTCAATTTGTCCGTATTGTATGAAGAATGGTTGAACGAGTTTAAAACATCTAAATCTGAGACGGCTCTTGTTCAGTCCGTTTGCTTGGGAACATTTAACATTGCAGGTATGTCTTTGACATGTAGAAATACAGATGTGTCAAAACTGTAATTTTTTTTTGTTACTGGTTTCTCTTGTTTTATTGCAGTATTCCGATGTTGTTCTATAAAACAATCGAATGATTTAATATTAGTATTAAGGGAGTACGAGCCTCAGATTTTCAGAAGCATTCTATATCCTCGGGTTTTATCCATTCAAACAGTGCTAAAATTTTTTGCACATGGATCACATTTTCTTGGTCACAAGTCACTTTAAAATAAATAAAATAGATTGTGTATAAAAATTTAATCAACTTCCAATTATAATTTCATATATTTAAAGGCTTATAAACATCTTATGCAAATTGAAGGGAAACTCTGGAGAGATCTGTTTCCCGCCAAAATATTGACGTCTTATATCTCAAAAATTCCTACATGGATTTTCAAAAGGTTTTGCTCAAGTTGTTCCATTGGTAGTGCTCTTCAAGACAAAATGTCATAATTTTAATTCTAATTACAAAATTTCTGACACTCGTACTCCCTTAATGTAATATGGAAAAAATCTTGACATATGTACAATGTACAAGAAAATGAATGGCAAGGACAATTTTTTAGTCTCTCATCACTTTTTAAAATGATTTTTATGTATTTGTTATGATAAAACAGGAAAATAAGAAATATGTTTCTCTCAGCTAAGTCTTGAACTTTTGTTACTGTATATGATTATTGTATTCAATCCTTCCAAACTTTTGATTTGATTTCCTGATTTTGCGGTCTAAGCGTTGCGATTGAAGAAATAGCCAATTACAATGGATTTTGAGTAATTTCCGCTCGACTGAAAAATGTTTTTTTCATTGTTATTAGGTATTCTAACTGGCGTTTACATAACAAAATACGGCTGTCGAAAATGTGGACAAGTAGGCGGCTTTTTGGCAGCTGGGGGAATATTTGCATCATACTTCGCTACTAGTATTTTATTTCTTGTGTTTACACTCGGTGTTTCAGGTAAGTTCTTTTTCTTTTCTTTTTTTCAAAGAAAAATAAAATGTTTCTAAATTATCATGGCAAATTATTTTTAAACTGCATATTTTTATTATAGAAACTGAACTTATTCTTCCGTTTTTTATTTTCTTTTCTTTTTTTTCTTTTTATTGGGGGGGGGGGGGGNTCTCGCTAAAATTACGTCAAGTTTTGTTACTAAAGATACACACCTCAGAAATATTCTAATCAGTAATGTGCTAAAGTAGACGTTAGGTAAAATATACCGCAACAAGACCTCTAAAAATTATATGAGAATAACATATTAAGGAAGTAAATATTTCTAAAAAATATATGTTAAAGTAAACTTATTTATTGTTTCGAGTTTTTGTATAAGATACATTAAAGTTTGATTTATAGAATATACATGTGGATTTCTCTACATGGAGATTGACCAATTAAATTTTGTCTGCAAATGATATTCAATTTTCCAAGTCCTCAAAGTAAGCTCGTCAATTGTGTTACCTATGACAATAATTTGTATGCGTTTCATGAAAGGGGAATTTGGAAATATTTTCTTGCAGTTTGCAATGTAGTTTGAAGGAAAATACTCAACATGCAGCTAAAGCTTCAACTACATAATTATATGATGGTATTTTATCCCTGCCTATGAAATATTTTCCAAGTTCTTGCAAACTATGAGCCTCATACGTCATAATAATCTTTAGACGACCCTAACACTATTTTGAGCGGGATTGATTGCTATATTACAAAGAACGCTGTACTTTACATTTCATAGATTTCGACAATTAGCAAAGAATTCCTCTCAAACCAGTGCTAAGGACCGTCTTGAACTCACTACGAGGTATGAGCAAAGCTCATTGTTGAAGGCCTCATGGTGACTTCAACATGAAGAACAACAATAAAAGCGTTGTTCCTTTGCTTGTTTTTACCATGTATTTGTAGAGACTTTGTCTCATGTGCATTTACTCTATATCCTTCCTTTCACCATGCAGGATCGTCACATACATAAAAGTAAATGGCATGTTTTTAAAATTGCTGTCATCCTTTGCCCCACAAAAAGACAAATACATAGAAACATCTATAGGGCTAATATAGATCTAACGAGGAGACAAATTGGCATTATAAAACAGAGAGATATCGGCCCTATAAACAGTGAAATATCGGCCCTATAAACAGGTGATCAGAATAACATTAAGAAGTTTTCCAAAAAAATTGTGCCAAAATTTTGAAAGTATGATAGTATATCAATAATAAAAATTCTCT
>MJUU01066456.1:23921-37724 GCA_002080025.1 Modiolus philippinarum | reverse complement strand
TGGTGAAAAACGGCCAATAAATCATACACAGGCCTTTGGATTTTCTTCAAAATTTCAGAGTATGTAGATCTTGATATGCTGAACATTTTTTTTATTTACACTTCACCTCTATCTGTTACAGTTTTAGAAATATAAAATAAAAAATCCGCAAATTTTGAAAAATTTTCGGAAAAAGGGCTATAACTCTAAGACAGGTTTTCCAATTTTCTTCAAAATTGCAGAGCAGATAGATCTCGGCATTCTGAACAATTTTACTCCTGTCAGATTTTTTATATCTGCAACGGTTTTAAAGTTATTTGCCAAAAACAGCAATTTACCCCCTATGTTCTATTTTTAGTAACAGCAGCCATGTTGTTTGGTTTTCAGACTCCTCGGATACAATTTTGAAAGTACATACCCTGGTGATGATCCAGGCCAAGTTTGGTTTAAATTGGCCCAGTAGTTTCAGAATAGAAGATTTTTGAAAAAAGTTTACGACGGACGACGGACGCCAAGTGATGGCAAAAGCTCACCTTGGCATAGCCAGGTGAGCTAAAAACAACACATCTGTTCGGCCATTTACCGTATATCAGGAATATTTCGTGGGTGTTTAATTTTCGCTATTTTTCACGATTGACAATCCAGCACGAATATTAGCCTCCATGTAAATATCATTCCCATTCAAATGCATTACATAAAACAGTAAAACGAGAACTTTTAACACAGCAAATTAATCCCTGCCTTCTTTTACACCAACCTGACCAAAAATAACCCGATATACAGTACTTGTGCGAGATGAGATTTCATGCTTTGATCCTCCACGAATCTTCTCCTACTATTTACCATCATTTAGGGAAAAAAACTGCGTTTTTAATTTCAAATTACATCCCTAAAAAAACAGTAAAAAACTATATACCCTCCGCAACTTCGTTGCGTGGGGTATAATAACATAAAAAGATAAAAGTTTAAAAAAAGGAAAAATTGAAAAAAAAAAAGAATTATAAATACCTAGGTTTGGTGTAGTAGAATCAGCACTTTGTTTACAATAATATCCTGCAGAACATGGCCTTATGGGATATGTCAATCCAACCACATCACATGCCATTCCTCCAACACAATCAGAGCAATCAGTGGAAGCATTCAAACCTAAAAATATAACATACATGTATTTGCAATTATTCAGCCTATGAAATGGAAAAAATAGTAATAATAAAGAAAATTACTATACCTGAATTTCAGAATATTTAAAAACATTCCCAAGTTCATGCTCCTCCTTGATTTTTTTTAGTTGTCTTCCTAAGATCATTTAAAATCAGATTTCATAATCCTCATTTTTTTAGGTAATAAACATTAAGTTTCATGTATAATTTTGGGGACTTTGAATTTAAACAACTTAAACATTGATGTAAGAGCAAAATATCAATTTTAATTTGAATATCAGTTTTAATTCAACCTGTAATGGATCTGTAATAAAATGTAAGGCTTTTGCACAATGATTTATAAAAAACACTGTAAACCAATTTATTTTCTTGACGACCTATTTAGGTGAATCAATCATGCAGGTTAGTTTCACTTCAATTTATTTAATTTGCAACAGTTCATCAATTTTGGTAACTAACATGTGAAAAACAAGTCTGTGATTATTTAATTTCTAAAAATTTCTTTCTCTTGAAAGAATGAAAAAAATGCTTGCAAAAAGATGATTTACAGTATATTTTCCAGAAAAATTTTTACCTTAAAGATGTAGTAAGGTGAGGTTTTTGAAATTTGTAAAAGTCATTCGGATTTCTCTGATTTTATCCAGTATTACTGTGTAAAATATTTTGCCCCATTACACCCAATTCTCTAGTCATCCAAGTCTTCAGCAGCTCAATTTAAGTCAGTAAGCAAGATTTTATTAGATTGTAGATTCTCCTTCCATGTGAAATAAATCAATATTGTGTCCATGCTATACTAAGGTAAAAGTCCAAGAGAGTCTTTCCCGCCATTTTTTAAAAAGTGAAATATCTTGAAAACAAGGCCTATAACCTATCAATATTTTTAGCTTACTTNCAATTTATTTTCTTGACGACCTATTTCAGTGAATCAATCATGCAGGTTAGTTTCACTTCAATTTATTTAATTTGCAACAGTTCATCAATTTTGGTAACTAACATGTGAAAAACAAGTCTGTGATGAATTTATTTCTAAATATTTCTTTCTCTTGAAAGAAGTGAAAAAATGCTTGCAAAAAGATGATTTACAGAATAATTTCCAGAAAAAATTTTACCTTAAGGCCATAATAAAAAATATCCTAGATTCTCATCCCCTCCTGTTTTCATTTTTTCAGTCCCCTTCAAAACTTTATTTTGATTTATTTTCCTTCCTTTATAGTCATTTTTATCAACATTTACGGCAATTTTTTCGCCAAAAATGATTTCAAAAAAAGATAAAATGTCCCTTCGCCATGAAGTTTTTAGAAAGTTGGATAAGAATCTAAGAACATAATATTTTTAAATGACTTTTTGCCCTTAACACAAACCTGTTCTGTTATTAAATGTTCCTTTTGGACATGGGAATTCCTCAGGAAACCTTGTTCCTTCAGGACAATAATATCCCTCTGGACACAGATAGGATCCATACGTGATGACTGGACCAAACGTGGCGTTACAATAATAACTTGATGGACAAGTTTTACAGGTACTCTGGGTAGTCTCATCCTGGTATGTCCCTGACGCACAGGCTTCTGGTAAATCTTTTCCTCCAACACAGAAGTGTCCCAAGGGACAGCTGTAGTTGGCAGGTGTAGCTGATGCCTGGCCCTCAGGGCAGTAGTAGCCCGGATCACAGTCACCAGATACAGCAGAAAGTCCGTAAGCTCCACAATATTTACCTGTGAATAAAATATAATTATTTTATATAGATAGAGATAACAGTAAAAACCAATAATCTTTTTCTGCGTAACAACTTGAAATTTGTCTGATACTTCATCCCATTCTACATAGTAGGTTAAATGAATGCGTGAAACTTTTTAACCAACTGTTATTGTTTCAATATTGGAAAGAAGTTTCAAGCCATTTATATTTTTAGAATTTGACACAAATTTCATGGGGGGAAAAAATTAAAAGGTTATATTTCTAGTTAATCAAGAAGCAGTGAATTCTGTCAAAACCGAACTCAATTGGTACTGAAGAATTTGTTCAGTTTAGACAATTGTATGCTTTATACAGGTTCGCAAACATATAGAAAGTGATGCAAAGGGGCTTTACATTGCGTTTGGTTTAGACAGAATTTCAGTTTAGTCAGGGTTCAATTTACAAAGGTTCCAATTTATATTTTTTTTCTTAGTTAAAATAATAAGTAATTTTACAAAATTTTCATTCATTGTAAGACATGAATGACAGATAGTACAACTAGAGCTGTCGGAAAAGCCAGACTAATACCCCCCGCAACTGCATTTGAGTACCAAGGCATGTCATTTTGAAATTTGACCTTCAGCCACATGGTAATTGGAAAGTAAATCTAAAAACAATAAAGCCTGTCAGGACTGAAGTTACAGGTTTTATTCCAATCAGTTCATATCTGGTACTTCATTTAAAGGGTAATACATTAAATAATTATACTATAACTAATCCAAGATTCTGGTTATCGCAAAATATTTAACGAATGATCGAATAACACAGTAATTCACGAATGCGCGGAGCGCATGAGTGAATTACAATGTTTTTCGATCATGAGTTGAATATTTTCGATGATCAGAATCAAGGATTAGTTATAGTTTTTATCATATAGATCTTCACGCATATTTGATGGTTCCGTTAATGTTTCATTTCATGAACTACGTTTTCAAGATTAATCCGCTGTGACGTTCACTTAACAACAATGTTGACAACGTCTATTGTGACGTCACTTCCTAGAGTGAAATTATGGAAAATAATTTCACAGTTAATTATCACTTTTCTTTCACTGGGAAATCTCAATCTTTCACCACTATCTATATAATAATATATAATTCGGTGGATACAGAGATGATTTAACCAAGCTTTCAGCACAAAATGTGCAAGGATTTACTATCATTAAGGTAGGTCAAAGTCAAGGTCACAGTGACCTAAATTTGTTATGCGACACATCGTCTTCCCATGATGCATCCACAAACCAAGTTTGATAATCCTAGGTGCTACGGTACAAAAGTTCTGCTCCGGACACGAAATGCATATGGTTTTATTATCATAAAGGTCAAAGGTCAAAGTCAAGGTCACAGTGACCTAAATTTGGTACGCCACACATCATCTTCCCATGATGCATCCACACACCAAGTTTGATAATCCTAGGTGCTACGGTACAAAAGTTCTGCTCCGGACATGAAATGCACATGGTTTTACTATCATAAAGGTCAAAGGTCAAAGTCAAGGTCACAGTGACCTAAATTTGGTATGCGACACATCGTCTTCCCATGATGCATCCACACACCAAGTTTGATAATCCTAGGTGCTACGGCACAAAAGTTCTGCTCCGGACACGAAATGCACATGGTTTTACTATCATAAAAGTCAAAGGTCAGTCAAGGTCACAGTGACCTAAATTTGGTACACGACACATTGTCTTCCCATGATGCATCCACACACCAAGTTTGATAATCCTAGGTGCTACGGTACAAAAGTTCTGCTCCAGACACGGTTTTACTATCATAAAGGTCAAAGGTCAAAGTCAAGGTCACAGTAACCTAAATTGTGTACGCGACACATCCTCTTCCCATGATGCATCCACACACCAAGTTTGATAATCTTAAGTGCTACGGTACAAAAGTTCTGCTCCGGACAAGAAATGCACATGGTTTTACTATCATAAAGGTCAAATGTCAAGGTTATAGTGACCTAAATTTGGTACGCAACACATCCTCTTCCCATGATGCATCCACACACCAAGTTTGATAATCCTAGGTGCTACGGTACAAAAGTTCTGCTCCGGACACGAAATGTACATGGTTTTACTACATTGTATCATAAAGGTTAAAGGTTAAAGTCAAGGTCACAGTGACCTAAATTTGGTACGCAACACATCGTCTTCCCATGATGCATTCACACACCAAGTTTGATAATCCTAGGTGCTACGGTACAAAAGTTCTGCTCCTGACACGAAAGGGGACGGACGGACAGACGGACAGACATGGTGATTCCTATATACCTCCCCAAACTTCGTTTGCGGGGGGTATAAAAACATAGCAATATATTAATGAGTTTTTGACAACACCCCTTAAATTTCTTGCATCACAGCCAGTAACTGTAGATCAAATGAAATTTATATAATTTGTCTGAAAAGACAAAATTTCAGTACAGAAACTTTAAGTGAGAACCAATCTGTCAGTCTAAAATGAATAACCTAAGGACAATGGCATTATCAGGAAAACATAGAAACAAAGACATACATGAAACATGTGTATGACACATGAAATGCAACTGTTTAGTTTGTCAAAATCTATATTAAGTGTAAATAAATACTTAGTCAGATATCATAGTTACCTCCATTACATATAAGACAGTCTGATTGTTGAGTGGCTGCAGTTAATCCATAATAATAACCAATGGGACATGGTGTTGGTGCGTTACTCCTCGCTGGACAATAGTGACCAGCTGGACAGATGTCACCTGTGGTGCCTGGAGGTGGCGTGGGCAAAAAGGCACTGATATTGCAATAATAACCTTCAAAATAAATAGCAATAAATTTGTGAACATTAAACCTGAGAATCAAAGCTCGTTAGTATTACATCTGATATCCTGTGAAATAAATAATAATAATACATTCGCAAACACAAGGCATATCACCAGTTTCACATTCAATACCCTGTGAATATGAAGTCAAGTCATTTCTAGGTCCTGTTTACAGTGATTACAGTACAAAATTTTTATCTTATCAAAACCTTATCAAATGTTGAATATCGTGATCTATGTCTAGAAATGGTTGGGCCTAAAATAAAATATTGTTAAAAAAGAAATGCATATTTTCATATAATGATTTACAGTCAGACCACTGGCAGAGTTAGTTAACTGGAATCTGTAACCTACAATTGCTGGAAACTGGAACTCCTCTTTACTTTTCATAACTGTAATACAGATAGTATTTATATATGAAAAAACATTCAAAATCACAAGGTTTTAATCAAAATCACAAGAAGGTTTTAATCAAATTCTTGTAATGAACCTTAATTTTTATTGTTACACAAAAGACTACCGGTAATATCCGGGTTACACTTAGGGATACGACACTTCCTGTGTGTCACAATAAATATCCAATGTATTGTTACACTTTCATGAATACAGGAAAAGAAAATATAAATCACCAGGCAAAATATCTGGACTTTCAAATGGATAAAACATATAGCAGATTGGAAACGTCACTGTAAAAACATGATGAGCAGATATCCTTAAAGTAGAAGTTACTCTACCTGCTAAACATATTCCTGATGGAGCTGCCAGTCCAAATCCTTGACAATATTCCCCTCCTGGACATTCTATAGGTAATTCACTTCCCTCTGGACAATACTGGCCTGTAGAACATCGTCCGCCCATTGTAGGATCAGAAGGCATGGTCTGTGTGGATCCACCAGAACAATACCAGCCAGAACTGAAAAAAAAAAAAACATGGATTTGTTGGTTAAATGCTGCTCCAGTGTTACTGTGGAAGTACTTTTATTTGTTGACATCAATTTTCGTGGTTTTTATCAATACTATGTCATGGATAACTTAAATTTGTAGGTTTTGGGAACTTACAGTAAGTGGCCATATAAAAGTTCCCACAGTGAAATTTCCATGTACATTTCTAGCAAAAATCAGTCGATGTTTAAATAAAGGGCTACGCTGAGTGCAGCATGATACGACCGCAGCATGTCCCCTGAAATTTGAAAAAGTGTAATTTAAAGTGAGTATGGACATAGGAAAGAGCTTGACACAATAATTAGATGGACGCAATAAGGAGATTGACCAAGTAATTAGCTGGACACAAACTAGGGAAAATAAAAATTAGCCCTTATGACTCCTTATGATTCCTCTTTGACCCTCTATAGCTCAGAAACGGTAAGAGCTACGCCCAATCCATTGACATAATGCTGAAAGCTTACATCAAGAGGAATCCAAAGAAAAAAATCCCATCAATATCCAATGAAAAATAAAAATTTTAGGTTATCTGTAAATTTACAATTTTGGCCCCTTCAGCCCCTCATAGCTGGGTAAGGAAACAAGTTACCAAAAATCTAATAGTAGAGCGCTACGATAATTTTTCATTAGGAATCCTTTGGAAAAAATTGCATCAAAATCGGACTAAAAATAAAAAAATAAAATTTTTGAAATTCGCCCCTTTTGGGCCCCAGTTATCTCGTGAACGGTACATGCCACGTGAAATCCGTTGGCATACAACAGATTGGAAATTTTCTAAGGAGTTTACTGAAAGAAACCCCATCAAAATCCGATAAATAATAAAGATTCTACAGTCAAATATGTGAAAACAACCAATTTAACCCCTTTTGGCCCCTTTTCTAAAACGGGCGGGGCCAGGAACATAAAATTATAGCCCGGGCTAAAGCATGTGCCAAAAAACATCATACTAAAATTTGAAAATGATCTGTTCACTGGAACCAAAGTTATGCTGTCCACAGATGCAAAAATACCCAATTTTACCCCTTTTTGGCCCCTTTTTCTAAAACGGGTGGGGCCATAAACCCGAAATTAAAACCCGGGATAGCCATTATGCCAAGAAATCATATACTGAAATTTGAAGATGATCCCTCCGCTAGAAACAAAGTTATGCTGGCCACAGACGCCGACGCCGACGACTGCACCATAACATAATACGACCACAAAATTTTTCCGGTCGTATAAAAATTATGTTGCGTTTATTTTTTGTCTGATTTTTATAATTTTTATACTGCTGAAAGAGCATGACAAATAGTTTCTCCTGGTAATTTAGAAATAATTTAATGTTTTGTAGTTTTCTTTTTGTTACAATTTAAACTAAACTTAAATTAAAACGTAAACATTTTCTATATATTCTATTATAATTTGTAACGTCAAAATTTCAGTCTGTATTTAAATTATTACTATAAGAAAACATTTGAATAAATTACTTGGAGAAACTATTTGTAATGCTCTTTTTAACAGGATAAAAAATATATAAATCGGACCGGAAATGATTTCTAGAGAATTTATTAAACAGTGACCGTTTTTACATGAAATGCACAGGGAAATTTCACTTTGGGAACTTTAATATGGCCAACTACTGTAGTTTCAAGGTTTTAGCTAACCACGAAATCAATGAAAATTGGATGACAACAATCAACAGTACTTTCACATTATGTTATATTTCAGGTGTTGCTGTACTGAATGGTAGTCATTGCCATGTTTTTTAAATTGGTTAAGATGTACCAGGCAAGATACTAAGCTAAACTTTAAAGTATATATTGAATCCGGTTTCAAGCTAAACCATATGTTCACTTTGAATCTGTGTCATTACTTTGCTATAAGCTCTGGCCATGGATTCTATAACTGAAAAATTTGAAGTTCTCCAATCATCAGCTGTGTTACAAACATGATTGCATTTGAATTTTGAACGATCAGTTTGACATGTGTGGACAAATATGATCATCCAAACTAAAACATCTATTTATAGAAGAGTAATTACAGGTTCTTACATGAGAGCAGATGAAAACTTCACTTGAGAAAAGACAGAATTTCTTACATGAGTGAAAGATATACCGATTTTTGATCTAGATCAAATGTAAGTAGCTATTTCTTCCATAAAATTTGATTTTCAATGTTCTGAAAGCTTTAATGTAGATGGAAAGTCTATTCCCTATTTAACAAACTTTTAAATTGAGAAGTCACAGCATTTGTGATGTTTTGTCATGGATAATGTTATTGATTCATAAAAATTAAACAGTTGTGATTGGTGCTTGAGTTAATATAAGTGCAAATGTGCTCATCTTAACTTAGTCATTTTATATGGCAAATTATAGAGGAATACAATAACCTACCTACAGTTTCCTGCTGGTAACTCTGCACCACTAGACGGACAAAATTTACCTCCATCACATTCTAGACATACAATAACCTACCTACAGTTTCCTGCTGGTAACTCGGCACCACTAGACGGACAATATTTCCCTCCATCACATTCTAGACAAGCTGAAATATTTGTTTGCTTTGTTGCAGGGTTGTAGGTTCCAACTCCACATGGATACTGATTGGCATGAGTTGTACCATTTGGACAATAATGGCCGACTGGACAAGGCTTGTCGCTGAAGTCGGTGGAATTTGTTGTACAGTAAAATCCTTCTGGGCAATTTTTACATGAACTTTGACCTTCTTCATCCTGGTATGTCCCAGCTGGGCAGTTTGTAGGCAGCTCACTACCTGTTGGGCACATGTAGCCTCTTGGGCAAATGTCACCATAACCTATTTATAGAAACATAGAACATTCAGAACGCTGAACACACGTGTGTAACTGTGACTTATGTATAGAAACATTTTTGATTCAAAAAAAATTTGTTAACTACTGATATCACAAAACTCAAGTTAACAGTATATATGTGAAAATTTGATTTCATGAGCGGAACAATTTTTTTCACAGATTTGAATTCACAAACAATCTGTCTTATGTCTTCCTCCTATAACTCTGTATCTTTAATGTGTTGACAAATTGTAGGTGTTGGGTCTATTTTCAAAGATATTGTTAAGTATATTACAGGGATATTACACTACTGGTTTAGTCGTTATTTTGACTTAGTTAGTAGGTGTTCCTGAATCATTTCCTGTTAAGGCTGAATTAAGATCAATTAAAATTTGTCCTCTTACTGTTTACATATAAAGAATGAATTTGTCAATTTTAACAAGCAATTTATCATGAACAGCGATTATGCAATTTCTATTTGAACAGAGATATAAAATTTGCACCAATTGTTGACAATGAAATTATCATCCAGCTTTGGTAAAAATATACAATATGTGATACAATATATCCTGTTGTATGCACATGGTCCCTGGTATAGCAAAATAGCCTCAACACAAACCCCTGTCCATGTATACAGAGCAACTTTTTGATCTAATATTTTTAACCTAGACTTTTCTACTCAACATACCAGTATGGCCACCAATAAGTGGACATGTAGCAGGGTAGGAACTGTTTGTGGCAGAATTATCTGGATTTGGTCGATCCACGCCAGACTGACAATAGTAACCAGCACTGCAATCTCCCGTGACACTAGTGGCTCCCTCTACAGAACAATGTTTTCCACCATCACAATCTGTACACTGAGTTACCTAAAATTAAAAGAAGATTTTTTTTTCATACAAGTTTTAAATCTAACAACATGGNTGGCAGGTCCCAAAAGGTCATGTTTGGTTAGAAGGAGATAATCGGCATAATTCAAATGATTCCCGACACTATGGACCAGTACCAGATGGACTTTTAAAAAGAAGAGTCTTCTTTAAAGTAAGTCTGTACACAAAAGTTGTCATTTCTTGGTGTGTATTGTTTGAGTTTGCATGATATTTAGTTGTTGTTTCTTTATTTATAGAAATAATTTAATTTCTTGTCAGTTAGGCCATACAGAAATAATGATTAGATTCTCAGGCCACTTTTCAGAAAAAATGATGAGGCAGGGAGGCAGAAGATTTTTATTTTTATTGGTTCAAAATCATGATGAGGCATCTTTTTACATTGCTGAAATGCCCAAAAAGTAATGAGGCAGGTGATTTTGGTTTTTTTTTATTTGAAACTTAAATAAAAAAGGAAAATTAGCTCTCAGAAAAGAGATAAGGCAGGTGCCTGAGAAGCTAATGTATTTTTTTATTTTGCCTTACTTCATCATATATACATCTTGAAGTTAGAAGACAAAATGTATGCTAAAACAGTAACATTACATTATTTTAAAATTCTGCATGATGAAATTTTAACAATTTGTGTTGCATCAGTGAAGATTAAATTAAACATTGGAAGACCTAAAGAGCAGTGGATGTGAAATGCCTGGGAGAACAAAAACTTAAGTTCAGGATAAAGAAATAATTATGGCAGCCCGTGGTTTATTGAAGATTTAACCATGGGTAAGCCATATTTTCATCAAAATTTTTTGAAAATACGGTTAACCCATGGTTAAATTAAGAAATAATTCATGGGCGCCGGTGGTTTGTTGGAGAATTACATATGGGTGGCCATTATTTTCGTTAATATTTTACCCAGAGCATAGCGAGGGGTAAAATAAACGAAAATAATGGACACCCATATGTAAATCAACTACAAACCACCGGCGAACATGAATTATTTGATTCTAATATAACATTTCATGATCTGAGCGGACCTATAGTGTACATGGTAACGACAGCTATTTATCCAGAATTTCTGACGTTTTTGTGCACAAAACATATTGTGACGTCGTCAGTTTCAGTGTAAAGACTGTTGTGAAGTCGCTCATAATGTTATTGGAGATTTTCATATGGCTAGTCTTCATGGTTTCCATTGTTCCCATATTAGAATAAAAAATAAATCACGGCCTTACATAAATTATTTCGATTCTAATATGACAAAATGCATATAAATTCTTGAGTCTTCAGCCGACGCCATTTCAACAAAACATGACGTTCTTGTGCACAAATCGCTTTGTCGGTCATGGTTTATTGAGTATTAAACTATGAAGTGATAATAGGACTTCATATTTGAATTAAGAAATAATTCATGGGCGCCGGTGGTTTGTTGGAGATTTACATATGGGTGGCCATTATTTTTGTTTATATTTTACCCAGAGTGTAGCGCAGCGGAGCGAGGGGTAAAATAAACAAAAATAATGGACACCCATATGTAAATCGACTACAAACCACCGGCGAACATGAATTATTTCGATTCTAATATGACATTTTGTGATCTGGACGGACTTGTAGTGTACCCGGTAATGACAGCCACTACATACGCTTTTCTGACGTTTTTGTGCACAAAACATATTATGACGTTGTCTGTTTCAGCGTAAAGACTGTTGTGACGTCGCTCATAGTGTTATTGGAGATTTTCATATGGCTGGTCGTCATGGTTTCCATTGTTCTCATATTAGAATAAAAAATAATCCATGCCACTTGTCCTTTGATGTAGTTTTACCATTTAAGCATTATACATTCGAACTTCAATTGTTCAAATACCAAGGGACAAATGATAACAGTTTGAACAAGAGGGGTATTCGAGCTATCAAGGTCGAGCTATGTTGAAACTTGACCAAATCGACCTGAAAATTGGTTCAGGACACCCATGGTGATGGAGTAATTGTAGTTCAAGCCATTGAAGTTCAACTGTATTTGTGATTATTTTACGTTGCTATGGAAACTGGTGAAAGATCAGAATAACAATAAACATGCTTTTTAATAACATCTATGTTTAGCCATTAGAAATGTTGACAAAATACATTATACAGAAGGAAGGGAGTCCCTTTCCAAATTTTCAAAGATATCTGAAAAGGGGTAGAAGGGGACCAGATTAATTTGAAATTTGTGATTAGAACAGGTGATTAGAATAGATACAACTTTTCAATTAATTGGTGTTATACCCTTGTTACAAAGGTCTGAAACAGGGTCCAAATGATTAAAGTCCCTGGAAGGGTAAAAATTACAAAAACAGAATTTTGTAAAAGATGATATAAAATATAACTGTTCTAGCTTTCATTTGTCTTTACCTTGATTGAAGGGAAACCCCTGTCCAAATTTATTTTTGAAGAGGGTCTGAAGAGGGGTCTTAATTTTAAAAACTTGTCTAAACTGATTGGATATACAGTCAAACCTGTCACAGAGCTGTCAAGAGGGTTTGGGTTCCAAGAGTGAGACAAAGGGTGTGTTGGGGAATAGCCTCAAGATTTTAACTTCAGAGACCCAAAGTGGTGCATTCTGAGAGCATTTCAAATGGCAAATACAATAATGAATTTAAAATCAAATTTTTCAAAAAAAAAAAGGGAAAATATAGAATTAGCTTTCATATATGTGATTTCCATTGAAAAAATTGCTTTACTCCGGATCCTGTAGTAGGCAATGAACCAGTATTATGGAAGGATGTGCAAAAGAAACCCTTATTTATGGTTTTTCTTAATATGAAAAGGTGTTTTTCTACTTGAAATCTATTTTTCTCGGAAATTAAAAAAGCGTGACATTGAAAGGGGTGACAAGAGAGCGTGATTTGTTGTCTGCTGTCATATATAACCTTCCAAGGGTACCTCAATATAGGGTCACATAAGACAGGAGGTCTTTAAAAACCGTTTCAATTTACAGAGAAATTGCTTTGAAGGGATTTTAAAATTAGGGTTATATAAGACAAGTTTTTACCTAATAGAGGTGCATGGTTGCTTAGGCAGGTTTGACTGTAAATTTCTATGTATGTGTGTCAGGCGCAGATCCAGGGAATTTGAAAAGGGGGGTGGGGGTCCATTCCAAAATGAAAGAAAATTTCACTGAGCGGAGCGAGGCACAAAAATGTTTGGGGGTATTTCCTAGTAAAACATCAGGATATTCATTAAAAAATCATGATTGTCCAAAAAAAGGGGGTTCCAACCCCCGGAAATCCCCCCCTTGGTTCCGCCAATGTGTATGTGTCCATTTTTATCCCCGCACTTTCGAAGAAAGTTCGGGGATAATGTTATACCCTCCGTCTGTCCGTCCGTCCGTCCGTCCGTCACACTTTTCTTGTGACTCAAACTCCTCCTACATTTTTGATTTAGGGATTTAATTTTGTTGTAGAATTGTTGCATATAGTCTGCAGATGCGCAATAAGCTTTCGGATTTTCGATATTGGTCTTGGTGCAAACAAGAGGCCCCATGATGTCAATTTTTA
>MJUU01066456.1:12417-22722 GCA_002080025.1 Modiolus philippinarum | reverse complement strand
TTTGATTCCAATTTTGGTAAATTTCCTGAAAGTCTCAAAGACCACTTATTTTTGGGAATTCTACCTAGCAACCCTACTAAAATTGTGTATTTAGTTTAGGAAAAACATTTTCATCAACTGGATTTCAAAAATATTGATTCCAATCTTGGTAAATTTCCTGAAAGTCTCAAAGACCACTTATTTTTGGAATTCTACTTAGCAACCATATATCCTACAATTCTTTTAGTAACAATAATGACTATCAATAGGTAGTGTTTTCTGTGTCAAACAGGGAGTGCGGGGATAGCTGTCGTTTCCGACAACATCTAGTTTCTTTTCTGTGCCATACTCATGTCTTTGTTTTTCCAAAATTTGCCTTTGTCCTTTCATTATTCATTTTAGACTGACAGTTCTGTTTTACTTACTTTCATTGACACCAACACTATAAAAATTGAGCAAGAATTCTTTGGACACTTTTTAGGTGGGAAAGAACTTTGATTTTAATTTTATCATAAATACTTGGTAACTGACTTATAGAAGTCTTTGGTTATTTCTAATTTGTTTACCACCAATCTCATACTTATACTGTTTTTTTTTCTGTTTTTCAGATACTTCCTCTTTTGAACTTTGGAACATTGAAACATCCTTGTGAAAGATAGCACCTGTGAATTTTGAGGTCAACTGTTTATAGATATACATTGTATTTTAATGTTTGTTACAAATTTTTTGTATATTTCATTTACACCATTAACTTTCATTAAATTTTTTTATAATAAAAACTGCAAATCAGATGCATTTGATACTGAGGTTTTTCTGAGGTAAAAAGTATTAATCTAGTACCATATAGCATTTGACCAGGATTGCATTTAATATGCCAGTTCTATCTGTTCAGTTGATTTTAATGGAACTATACATACTACAGTGCTCCCTCATTATACCGCCCCTCTTTAATGGCGGTCCCTCACTTATCGCCAACCATTGTTCAAGGTCCATTTTTCAAAAAAATTTACATAGTTTCTATATACTGATAATTTATTCCCTCGATATATCGCCACCCTCACTTATCATCAAAATTTTTCTTGGTCCCAAAGGTGGCGATAATGGGGGTGCACTGTATATTACTTTTGTTCAACACATGTATTTATGTCGCCCCAGACATAGTTGGGACTACATATTGTTTTTGGTCCGTTTCTTTGTTATTATTCTTTCTTTCTTCCAATGATTTTTGTCTGCCTATTTTCTCAAAGATGCCTAGACAGAATTCATTCATACATAGCACAAAGTTGGATCACCATGAGAAGATGTGCATGCACCACCAAAAATTTTCAAAATGGCTGCCATTTCCAAGATGGCCACCATTTTAAGTTGAAAAATTGAGGATTCAATATCTCAGGAACTGCTTTGCAGAAATTAATCATACTTCATATAAATGTTGAATATAATGAGAGGAAGGAATTCATGCAAAAAAAATTTTTCAAAATGGCTGCCATTTTAAAGATGGCCGACAAAATACGTCAAAATTTCAACTTTATCTGATTTCTTTGAGCTAATTGCAGCCAAACTTCAGATGATTGTTAACCACAATTGCCTTGTTGTGCATAGTTGTGTTAGAGCTACTGCCCTGAAGGTAGTTTCCACCTTTGAATGAAGAGAATATCATTAAATATTCTGAATTAGTAGAAATTTATGAGAGGTTGTCAATAATAGGTTCATACACTTATGCATGCAATACAAGTAATTAAAATTTTGACAATAAATGTTAATATTCTGTTGAAGTGAAATATCCAGGTAAATCCTGCAATTTGATTGGTTACCTTGACAGGGGATATGAGACCGTATCCCAGTGGTAGCAAAATCGCAATTTTTAAACGCTGTTAAAAGAAAAAAATATAGCACTTCTAGCAGAATATAAAAGTTATTCGGGCTTCACAGGGGATATGGGTTCATATTCCCTGTCTGTGCCCTATATCCCCTTCGCCTGATGGCTCAGGGGATATAAAACACAGACAGGGAATATGAACCCGTATCCCCTGTGAAGATTCCCGAATAACAATATTCTAGGTTTTCATAGAAATTTGTAAATCTTTGAAAATCGAGTGAAAGAATAATGTCAATTTCTAGAATTTTTTCCCCAAAATTATTTAAAGGTACATGCTTTTAAAATATAACATGGAAAGTTGGTGCTCATGGGCAAAATATTTTGCATGTAATGATATGGAAAAAAGGGGAGTCAGCATATCTGACCATATGTCAGAAATCAACAGTGGCAACTATCTCAATTACTCAAGGATTTTTAAAATTCAATTTTTGGGTGCCGAAAATCTCCTGTTTATGGTACATCCACCACTTAATAATAAGAATGTTCTGTATACTACATTACAATTATGGTACATGTGAATGAAGTTCTTTCATATCAGGACCAAAGCTTCGAGTTACATGAGTATTTCTGAGTTTATCATGATTTTTATTTCAGTTGTTATTATATGCCTGCTTGATTAGGAGTAGTATACTAGATTATCCTTGTCTGTCTCTCCGTCCATTCATCCTTCTCACCCCCTCCAGGTTATTTCTGATACATTTTTCTCAGCTTCTAATGGAGAGATTTTTAGCTTCTACACAATTAGATGTAGATCTGCTGCAACATGTTTTATGGCTGATATGGTAGTTTGGTATACATATAATTGTTTTTGCTTGTGCTATCAAAGATGTCAGATTTTTCATCATTTGTTTTTGAAAATTTATTTCAAATTCAGTTAGTTCATTCATGATGGTTTCCTGGACCTAAACAGGATGTTTGTCAATTTTTCCACTTAATTGATAAAATATCTTTTTCCAAGTTTTTGTTTTTGTCGCTTTACTGATAAGGCGTGATCTGTTCTATTTTTATGTATTTCGTCAATTTCAGTAATACATGCTTTTGCTAGTGCCGGTACCAAGTCTGACTCTCCCGAGTTCCTATCGTTGTTTATGTTTGTCTTTTGTATTTTATTGAGGATTTTTTTCTCGTGCAGTTCCTGTTTACATTATGGCACATTGTATCCTTATCAAAATGCATTTTGTACTTATGATTGTTAAATTATGCATATACATGAATCTACATAGTTTGAAGATCTTGGCCAGATTTTTCCTATTTTTGTATCAACAGTATGAAAAAGAAAGGAAATGGGGTAATTGTCAAGGAGACAACATCCCATATCCAGGTTAAAACGACCCAAAGCAAAGCATCTAGGGTCAACGTACGGTCTTCAACACAGTGAGGAAACTCACACCATATAGCAAGCCCTAAATGGCCCCAAAAAGGTAAAGAAGTGAATAAATAAATTGAAACAAACCACATCCAATAGCCTGAATATCAAGAAACTAAAATTTTATAAGGAGACAAGGACAAGTCAATGACCAACATATTCCTGACTTGGGACAGGCACAAAAATTGTGGACAATCCAGTATACTCCTCCTTTGCAAGCGGGTGTATAAAAACAACTGAAATCTAATTTCTTGGAAATTAACAGCAACAGACATTTTAGCATATTTGCTTTCATACAGAGACACTAGATATATTTATTATTTGTATATACTTTAAATAACAACAAATAAAGCATAACACATGGTTTTGCATAAGTCATTTTAATATGACAGTACAGGTTTAAAATATAATTATAGTCTTTATGTCTTTATGAGTTTTTATTAACCAAGTGAGAGAAGTAAGTTAGTACATTTTTGTTGAAATTAAAATCAAAACACTGTACTATCATCAATACACAGAACATAAATGGATATAACAAAATTAATTTCACGCAATAAATTTTAACAGGGTTCATAAAATATATAATACTAACTAGACATAATTTTATTGGTATATGGGAGATAACTCATACTCAGCTGGGCCTGCTAAATTAATTTTACAAATGTAAAGATCATTACAAGTTAAGGTAGTTGGGGTGTCTTGGTTTCTGACATAAGAACTTTTTAAAAATTTGTACAATGAAAATTGAAATGATATGCTATAAAATTACGCAAAAAAATCTTGGAGTCACAGATATGTCAAAAAAGATACAGAGTTCTAAGATTGGTCAAATTTTTTGTTTTTGCACTATATACAATAGAATTATATAGGATATAGCCCTATGCCGCAAAATTCAAGGGTATTATTTTTCTATAAGCAGACATACAATTTTTTCCAAACTTTGAATATTTATTGGTAAGATATAGAACTTCAATTAATAAACATAAAAAAGATATGTCACACACCTTTTGAAAAAGTTATTCCATGAAACCAGAAGAATTTGTTAGTTTTTCAAGAAAGGTGATATAACTTAAAGTAATTTGGATCCCCAAATTAAAAAAATATTTTTTTGGTAAATGATAATAAATGTGTTTTGTTAGAATGCTTTAGCCAAATTCAAAAAAGAATTGGTATCAACTTCCTTATTTTTTTTTTAATAAACTTAGAAAATTTGACCCATTCCATGGTATTTCAGTATAGAATTATCTCCCTTTGATAAAACTTTTTTGAATTTTTGGCAAATATGTAATACTATTCAAACAAACTTCATACTTATTGTTCATTTTTATTTAAATTATTGTATTAAAGACATGCAAAATTATTAAGACAAAATCCTCATTGAATTACTGAATTTTTGCTTAGATGAGCAAAAAAAGATGCTCAAGTTTTAGACACCCCAACTACCTTAAAATGAATTTGAACCTTTTCTTGGTGTGATGGAATTATTGAAGATAGACTATTATCAAATTCTAGTCTTTCTTGATTTAAGGTAGATGGGTACTCCAAATTTTTTCCAAATCCATAGATTTTCTTTATTTTCTCAGGAAAGTTTCCTTATTACATCAGCATTGAAATAAAAAAATATAAAAGGGAGGTCACCATGCTTGTTTTTAAAATAAATGATATCAAAATAATCAAATATTTCTAATGAATATATAGGGAAAAACAGGTATTTTGATGTTTTCTTTTAAACTATTCCATACACTTCTTTCTATTTTAGTCATATGTTAGCACTTTAAACATACTTTCAAAAAATGTAAAGAAAGATGGGGTCACCGACTTTGTTTTCCATATACTTTATAAAATGTGAATTTTCTTAGTGATATCCATATAAAATATTTTATCAGATTATCTCCCTTTTTCAAATATCCTTTTCCAAACTATTTCATTATCAAATTACCATACCTCATCTAATTAGATAAATACATGTAAAATGACGTCAAGGTAGGTCCCTTTTTTTGCATTTTGTTTTACTGATATAATATTTATTGATACGTTACAAATAAAAATATTTGCATATTTAAAAAACAGTTAATACCACAACAGTATAAATAACAAATTCAAAATGGCAGAAGACTACTGATCTACCTTAAAGAAGTACACTTTAATAGTTTATGATTTAGTGAAACTCATTTTGCACAATTTAAATAGGGTATAAAAACTCATATAAATCAATACAAAGACTAATCGTTTGACAACATTATGATCTAAATGAAAGGTACAGATGCTGATGCAAATGTACAGGTTTTAATCAAACAAAAGTGAAAAATTAACAGCATGTCCTATAAAAAATTTATCCAACTGCGGTACATACTGTTCCAGGAGTCCCAATTTTTGTGGATTTCGTGATTTGATAAAACCATGAAATGAAATACCTAAAGAAATGCATTTTTTCCTTGAGTTTCAACATGTTCAATGCCTAGAATTCCAAACCATGAATTAAAGCACTAAAGAAAATCACAAAAATTGATGTCAGTGAATAAAAGTACTTCAACAGTGTTTATCGAAATAGATATGAACAATAAGAAATTTGCAAATGAGAACACACAAGTAATTTTAGGTAAGGATTGTTTATCAATAGATTATGAAGTTTCAAAGTATAATAAGCCAGCCATTAACACTGCATCTTATGAGTGAGGATTGGGGTGTTACAGTCTTCTTTGAAGTACTATATCACAAATGGACAAAAGAAAAAATGTCCCTTGAATTTTGAAACTTTACAAGCTTTTGGGGTTCAATTAATAATTGTGAACCAAACTGCATTCCATTGTCTTACTTGGTGTTATTATATCATTGCTTATTGCAATGTTTTTTTTTGTTTGTTTGTTTTTTTTTCAAATTTCAGTTCCAGGTTTGTTTTTTGGTTTTTAGGCAAAAAATATTGGAATTATACCCTTTGAAATGAGACATGGTATCATGTTATGAACTAAATATATATTTTTAAAATAATTTGTGAGCAAACATATCTGTAAAGAGTTCTTTAAAGGATTGACTGCCCAATTCAGTAGATTAACATTAATGCCTTCTCTTCTATGGGCAGATCATTTGCAGGTTCAAGTTCCTATACATCAATAAAATTCTACAATGGGAACTTATTGATTAGGAAATTCCTCAAGTAAATGTAGGCAAGGCTTACCCTTTTTATGCCCCCCCCTTCCAGGGGGGCTAATTGTTTTTACCTTGTCTGTCCATTTGTCCATCCGTCTGATTGTTCGTCATTCAGTCCCTACGAATAAAATACACCTTTTGATGTCTTTCAGAAACTTTGCAAGCTTTCAACAACTTTAAAGGAATCTAACTCACAATATGCAAATGTACACACACTCATCTTTTGGAATTTCAAAATGACTGCCATTGCCATGGAAACTGAAAAAAGGCGGGGAAATTCAAAGTGCCTCAAATTGGATGAAAATTTACTGATTGCCCAACACCCATGCAAATGATTTTTGGGCTTAGAATTTTCAAAATGGCAGCCATTGCTATTTGAAACTGATAATGGTGGGAAAATTAAATGTGCCTCAAATTGGATGAAACTTTACTGGAAGGTTGCCTTTCCACCAACAGAAATGATTTTAGGGCTCACAACATGGAAATATTATGAAAGGGCGATAATTCACCTTTGTATAATGAAAAAATTACACATCTTCATCATATCAAAAGCAACTTAACGCAAATTTAATCTACTTTATTTTGTGGGCCTTGTGTCCTTATTATACAATTACCTGTAAGAAAATACACAAATTATAGAAATACATGTTAAATAACAAATGTGCCTGTATTTTGATGTATTTTACATTCCTTTCCAAGTCATATTGAATGTATTCTGTTTCATACTACACTATATTCAGTAGTCTGTTCTTTCTGCTGTGTTTATGTACGAGAGGAAACAACATAAAACACTAAAGCTATGAATCCACCAACAATAATGAGAGACAACACAAAGAAGAAAATCAGTCCACATTTACCTCCCTTACTTCTTGTTCTTATAGTTACCAGTTCCTGAAATTAAAAAAAAATTAAAGTTATTTTTTTAGGATAGTTCTGGATATTTGACAAATGATGAATGAAGAGGCCTGTCATGGGTTTCTTGATTATCTGATTATCAGGGTATTTTTTTAATGATTATTTGAATACGAGATCATTTATTCAATGATTATTTGATTATTAGCTTGCATTTTAATATATATTTTTTTATTACTTAGCCAAAAATTTTTTGATTACCAAGGTAAAAATTTAATGATTATTTGATTACCAAGGCAAAAATTTAATGATTATTTGATTCCTACCCCCCCNCCCCCCCCCCCCCCCCCCCCCCCTATGAGGAGCCTCAATGAACATACCTACAGTCTTCAGCAACATGCTTTAAAATTCATTCACCTAGACATGCCTTTCTTAGGTTCAAACAAACAAAGTGTTTAAATACTGTCTTATGCCAATTTGCTCACAAATAGGCTATACATAAAAAAGGGTATGTTGCCCAAAACTTAAAGTCATCCCTCCAGAATTTTTATGGTAGACATCACCATCTTGTGGACCGCTATAGGATATCTGTTTCCCAGATGACAACAGATCTTTCCTGTTTACAGCTAAATTGATGTTTCCTCTCACGGATTTGAGTTAACTACCAGATTTGACATGTTAAACACGGCAAATAAGAAGCAGGAGATGCTTACTCTACCGGTGCACCTGATCTCGCCCATGGTTTTTATTGGGTCCGTGTTGTTCATCTTTTTGTTTTAGTGTGTCTTCATTTTTCTTTTCTGTGTCGTACACATGTTGTTTCTGTTCCTTTGTTGTGTCCGATGTTGCCATTGTCCTTAGATTATTCGTTTTGGATTGACGGTTCGGTTCTCACTTACTTTGATATTGATATTGCTTGACTGTGGTTATTTGAATCTAGAGTAATGGCAACTAAGTATACAATGAATTAGCAAAAATATTAATTTACAACGAATGTATGATTTTTTTCCCAGGAAATCATGCATTATATAAAAGAAATTTGCCATAAAACATTATAGCAAAGAAATCGGTTTGTAATAGGATTTATCAAGGACAGACATTATATTGTTTGATCTACACACCAAATAATATTAGTGTTATAAAATCGGATAAGGACATTGACAGAAAACAAGACTTTGCGTCTGTCCATTGTTGTCTGCCATTAACATTTCATTCAAACTTCTCAGGAACCACTGAGCCAATTTGAACCAAACCTGGTCACAGCAGTTCCTTTGATGGCCCTCTTATCGAAGATGGCCACCAGACAGAAACATATTCTAACATTAGACATATGGGAGCACTCTCAAAGATCCTTCTAAAACCGCTGGGTCAATAAGAATCAAACTAGTCAACAGTTGCCATTTGGAAGTTTCATTTTAAATAGTGCCATGCATGTATGCATATAATCCAACATGTCTGTCAGAGGTGAACATAGGTTAACATTGGAACCAATGGGAAAACTCATTCAAACATCTCTTCAAGCATTTGTAAACAAATTAAAACAAATTTGGTCACAATAGTTCTTTATGTGGTCCTATTCAACATTTCCACATCTAATCCAAGATGACAGCTAGCTGGGAACATAGTTAAACATTGAACCCTATGGGAACACTCGTAGATCTTCCTCCCCGAAACCTCAAAGCCAAGTACTACCAAACAGATCACAAAATTCCTTGGGTGGTCCCCTTTAAGAATGGTGTCCTTCATGACTGCATCTACATCAAGATGGTTGCCATCGGAGTACGAAGCTTAGCATTGGAGACTTGGAAAGCCTCATTAAAGATCTTCTGAAACTAATCTGCCAATTGGAACCTTACTTGATTACAATAGTCCTTGTAGTGTCCCTTTCAAAAATAGAGTTTGGTATGTCTTTATCTAATCAAGGATGGCCATCAGCAGGAGCATTATTTGCACTGGACCCAAAGGGAACATATCTACCATTAGTCCGTGGGCTGGAAACACTTTCCGTGCACCCCCCCTTCCGAACCAGACCGATTTTTTTCAGTCCTTCTATGTCCCCTCTTCAAAATAAAACATGTTAACACGAACATAACCTGCACGCATAGACAGTATAGGGCCACTTTTATAGTACACCCAAAATATTAGTTTTTTTTCGTTTTAACATAAGCTCCTTAATGTTTTACCGATAAGGACAGTGAACACAAGTTTACGTACTTTGCGGCCATTTATGATCTAGGGATACAAAAATCTACCCCTACCCCTGCAAAAAATTGCGAAAATGTCGATTTTAGGCTGTCAATTCCTTTCAGATACACAGCCCTCATCATTTGATCTAGTTTTTATGCAGATGTGATACAATGTTGGAAAATAAAACCATTAAAGTCCATAAAATTTTGGTTTTCAGTAAAAATTTTTGAAAAATGAATTTTTTCGGAATTTCAGATTTTTCACAATTTCCACTTATTATACGACTGCAAAAATTTTGCGGTCGTATATTGGTATGGTGTTGGCGTCGTCTGCGTCCACGTCTGCGTCGGCGTCGGCATCTGTGGACAGCATAACTTTGCTTTTGGTGGACGGATCATTATGAAATTTTAGTATGATGTATCTTGGCACACGCGTAAACAGAGGTTTTAATTTTGAGTTGGTGGCCCCGCCCGTTTTAGAAAAAGGGGCCAAAAAGGGGTGAAATTGGGTGTTTTCACATTTTTGACTGTAGAATCTTTATTAATTGTTGGATTTTGATGGGGTTTGTTTCAGTGTGCTCCTGAGGAAATTTCCAATCTGGAGTATGCCAACAGATTTCACGTAGCATGTACTGCTCACGAGATAAATGGGCCCAACAGAGGCAAATCTCAAAAAAAATAAATTTATTATTTTTAGTCCGATTTTGATGCAGTTTTTTTCAATGGATTCCTTGTGAAAAATTAAGCTATTAGATTTTTGATAACTTGTTTCCTTTCCCAGCTATGAGGGGCTGAACGGGGCCAAAATTGCGAATTTGCAGATTATGTAGAATTTTTATTTTTCATCGGATTTCGATGGGATTTTTTTCTTTGGATTCCTCTTGATCTAAGCTTTC
>MJUU01066456.1:0-12286 GCA_002080025.1 Modiolus philippinarum | reverse complement strand
TCTTACCGTTTCCGAGCTACAAGGGGTCAAAGGGGCCAAAAATGCAATTTTTCTAAATATGTCAAATCTTTATTTTTCATCGGATTTCGATGGGATTTTTTTCTTTCGATTCCTCTTTATCTAAGCTTTCTTGTGTATGCCAACAGATTTTTTGTAGGTCTTACCGTTTCCGAGCTACAAGGGGTCAAAGGGGCCAAAAATGCAATTTTTCTGAATATGTCAAATCTTTATTTTTCATTGGATTTCGATGGGATTTTTTTCTTTGGATTCCTCTTGATCTACGCTTTCAGTAGTATTTGCAACGGATTTTGTGTAGTTCTTACCGTTTCCGAGCTACAAGGGGTCAAAGGGGCCAAAATTGCAATTTTTCTAAATATGTCATATATTTATTTTTCATCAGATTTCGATGGTTTTTTTCCTTTAAATTTCTATGGCTGTAAAGTTTTAGTTGAAAGTACATATTCTGCATAGCTCTAACGTTTTTTTATCAGTAAGTAATCAAAAGGGTTCATTTTTTTCCTATTTTGTTTCTAGCTAATAACTGTGTCTAGCTTCTTTTTGTGTCCATCTAATTATTGTGTCAAGCTCTTTACTGTGTCGACATTCACTTAAAAAATTTCAGTGGTCGACATGCTGCGGTCGTATCATGCTGCAATCGGCGTAGCCCTTTATTGACTTAAGGGTCGTTAAAATCTGAATATATATTTAATAATTGCCGATGCAATAGTAATTTAGGATATGTTAGCAACAAATTGTACCCAAAAATTTTAGTTTCAGACGTATTATAGGTTCATAAATGTCAAAATTAGCACCCCTCCCCCTAAAAATTAAGAGAAAATTTGAAATATTCAGGCTCTAAATTATAAAAAGATAATGTTTAATGGAATTCTAGCGTGTATTTCACTAAAACTGACATGCAGCAGATCATTTAAGTAGATTAAAACTTTTCAAAAATCTTTTCGACTCTTCTGTCCGAAATTGTATGTAAAATGGGAATTTTCCGTTTTTCAGAATTTCTGCTGTTTTGACTTTGAGATGCAAATACTTCATGAAATTGATATATAACTTGAAAATGTTGATTAAATATTGTTTCATCATATATAAGCAATTAGAAAGTATGCTTTTAAGTCTTTTAGACTTACTACGGTCTCATAAATTACAAACATATTACCCCTTACCACACATATTCAACACAATTTATTTCATTTTATTCAGCTTGAAAAGCTTAAACATTGTATAAAGGTCCAATGACATATCATTTTCAAACACCAAAACACACAGAGTCTCCCATATATCAAAAATAAGATCATGCGCCCGGTTTATAGGCAGTTATTCAGCGATTTAACTTTGAATTTCAGAAAATTCTGAAATACTGAAATCCCATTTTTCACGATAATCGTCCAAAATATTCAATTTTACCCATATTTTGGTGTCAAAATTACATATTAAGATGTATCAAATGCATCTATTGCAGAGAAAGTCAAACATTAGAATGCTTTGTTCATTCACATGTACAGACGGTCATATTTTGGAGATTTTTAAGTTTAATTTTGTTGGGGTAGGGGTAACTTCAGATTTTCAGTATTTAGAGTCAAATTGAACACTCCTTATTTTTCAAACAGTGTTTTTAAAAAAACATATGTATCAATTAAGACAATAAATTGGGATATCTGCAGATAAATCTCCAGATTGCCACATATAACGATTTAAAAGTGAATTTTTGACAAATCTGAAATGCTAAAAATTTCCATTTTTCATCAATTTTGGACAAAATATTGAGTTTAAGCTGACAACTGGGATTTGAAATACCAAATCATGATAGTATTCATGTTATATGCAACGCAGAATTTGCGTGTGGTGGTTATTTTTATACCAACATAGACAAAACAATTGACAATTTTGGGGGAAATGTGTTGGGGTAGGGGTAAGATTTGGGTATTTAGAGTCACATTAAACACCCCTTGTTTTTCTAAACAATGTTTTAAGACATCTTATGTATCGCTTAGAACAATTGATTGGCATATCTGCAGATATATTCTATAGATTTGATATATATTGCGATTTAACAGTGAACTATGGACAAATCTGAAATGTTGAAAATTCCCATTTTCATCAAATTGGGGTGAAATATTGAGTTTTAGTCGACCAATGGCTGTTGAAATACCACATTCTGATGTAATTCATGCATTATTGTCATACACAACACATGTTTTGCGTGTTCTGGTTATTTTTATGTGAACATAGACAAAAAAATTGACAATTTCAGGGAAAATTTGTTGGGGTAGGGGTAAGATTTTCTGTAATCAGAGTCACATTTAACACTCATTGTTTTTCTTAGCAATGTTTTAAGACACCAAATGTGTCGTTTGGTTCAATCAATTGGCATAGTTGTAGAAATATCCTCCAGATTTTGCATATATAATGATATAGCAGTGGACTTTGGACAATTCTGAAATGTTGAGAATTCCCATTTTTCACCAATTTCTGGCAAAATATTGAGTTTAAGTGAACAAAGGGCTGTTAAAATATAAAATCATAATATAATTTATGCAACATTGTCCTATACAACACACATTTTGCGTCTTCTGGTTATTTTTATGCGAACATAGACAAATAGACAAAAAAATTGACAATTTTAGAGTAAATTTGTTGGGGTAGGGGTAAGTTTTATTGATATATGATGTATATATTACCTAAAAACGGCCATTATTTGTTATGGTTGTAAAGCAAATATAATAAGCGTTCATTTGATACCTGTTTTATATGATATTTGTTTACTAAATAATAATATTAGGCAAAAGAAAGACAAAGCTTATTCAAAAACGAAATTATTCAAAGGTCCCAGTATTTGGTATATTTGAAAATAAAATTTTGGTCATTTAAAATATCCTAACATTGTCTTAACATATTTTATATTGAAGAAAATAGATTGAAAAGCTAAAAACAATTTTCAGATTCTGGAATTGAGATGCACTTCGGGTTATCTAGACCATCAAATTTACGCAATTTCAATGAAAATATCAGTTTTTTCGTCAATATTTCATTGAGGTAGGGGTAATTGCACTGTGGAACGTAGTGGGCATAGAAATTGTAAAAACTTGGGTTCTTTGTAAAGCTCATACAATAAGCAATCATTTGATACCTCGTTTTTATAACGTGAAGGCATTGTGTCGATATTTTGAAGCAACCGAAAGAAAAACTTGAACAAAAAACGAAATTTTCCAAATTTTCAGTAGGTGGGTCTAAATATGGGCCAAATTCCACAAGTGCGTGCAGGTTATGCTCCTGTTAACATGTTTTATTTTGAAGAGGGGATGTATGCGGACTGAAAAAAATGGGTGGGGTTCGGAAGTGTGGGGGGGGGGGGGGNGGGGGGGGGAGTTTATTCCAGCCTATGGACTACATGTAATTGGACCCTTTTGGGAAAATCATTCAAACATCTTTTCCTAGACACTGCTGAACAATCTGAAAATAACTTGTTCACAATAGTTCTTTGGCGGTTCCCTTCAATAATGAACTCCCATATGTTAAATCCGAATCCAAGATGACCACCATTGGTGAACAGCATAATGCTGGACTTTATTGGGAGACCTTCGAATTGATAGTCTATTAAACTACTAGGCCAATCATTATCACAATAGTCCTTTTATAATACAAGATGGCCACCATAGTTTTACATTAATCCTAACAGAAAATCATTCAAATGTCTTCTCCGTAGACTTAAGTATGCCATCTGGATACAAACTTGGTCATAATAATTCTTGGGTCTTCCCTTCAAAAGAGTGTCTGGCATATCCACATCTAATCCAATAGTGCCTAGCAGGGAACATAATTTAACATTTAAACCTGTATGAAACTTCTCTGAAACTACTTTGTCAACTGAAACCCTACTTGAGTGATTTTGTAAATAATCTAATCTTGCTGGGGCATAGGACATTTGCGCTTTTTTACCTGTAATTCGAGTGGACATTTGCGCTTCTAAAAGTTGGACATTTGCGCTTTAATTTTTTCCATACCTGTATAATATTAAACACCTATTTGCGCTTTTATTTTTTTAACTCTGTTAACCTATCTTCAAACATCAAGTGAGGTACAAATGACAAAGATTTTTCCAAGTTCACTGTATACAACTCTCCAAACATTCATTACGTAGTTGAATGTTATTCTCACTTTAAAAAGTGCATGACGGAATAAAGTAGAGCTCAATTATTTTGCACTTAAAAATAAAAAATATTCAGTTAGAATAGACCTTTTATAAAATATATTATTGTAGTGACCTTTGACAACTGTGCTTTTAGCCGATACCTGTAGCTTTGATACTAGTATTTAGACGTACATCTTAAAAAGCATATTTAGTTCCAGTTTTAAAATTAAGCGCAAATGTCTTTAAGCGCAAATGTCCATTTAAAAAAGCGCAAACGTCCTTTAAAAAAAGCGCAAATGTCCTATCAAAAAGCGCAAATGTCTCTCGCCGTCTTGCTGCCAGTGAAAATAAATATTACAATCCTACTTGTCATGAAAAAAAAAATTGATTTGAAGAATAATTTTTTCTTGCAAATGCAATTGAATAATTTGATGTTACCTTTGGTAAAAATAGATAATTTGTTTGAGATTTTCAAGATAATAAATAATTTTTCAAGGCAAAATCGCCCAAGCTTTCCCCCGAAAATCAAATGGTCTTCCCCTTATATACATATGAGCAAAAAAAAAAAACAAACAAACAAACAAACAAGACAGATCCTTATCTTATTATATTTGCTTGACATCAATTTAGAAAAAAATAAAATTACCGATCTTTCTATATGACGTGTTTGATTTCTTTGTTGCATTTTGTGTCTAGCATTAATTTCCATCATCTTTATATTTTCATTCCCATATTCATCATAAAACCCTGGCAGTTCAGGATATGCTGCTCTATTATACATGAAGCTATCTGAAGCAGCTGGATATGCTCTTCCGCCATATGCATGTGAACTAGCACCATACCTTGGTGGTTCATACGGTGGCGCTGGTTCTATATCTGCAATACATAGAAATTTAAGATTACTTTAAGACAATTACACATCAGTATTTAGCTCACCTTACTATGCCAGGGTGAGCTTTTGTCATCACTAAGTGTCCGGCGTCCATCCATCGTAAACTTCTCATTCAAACATCTTGTCTTCTGAAACCGCTGGGCTAATTGGAACCAAGCTTGGTCACAATAGTCCTTTGGTGGTCACCTTTAAAAAATGTGTCCGGCAAGTCCGCACTCCACCCAAGATGGCAGCCAGCGGGGACTTTATCGAAAATTGGACCCTATATTCAAAGATCTTCTCCTCTGAAATTACTGGGCCAATTGGAACCAAACTTGATCACGATGGTCCTTTGGTGGCCCCTTTTAAGTAATGTGTCCGGCCTCTATGTATCATACCCAAGATGACCGTCAACAGGGAATGTTGTTTTAACATTGGACCCTATGGGAATGCATTCAAAGATCTTCTTCTCTGCAACCATTGCGTCAATTGAAACCAAACTTGGTCATAATAGTCCTTGGGTGGTCCCCTTTAAAAAATGTGTCCGGCAAGTCCGCACATCATCCAAGATGGCCGCCAGTGGGGATCTTTGTTGAAAATTGTACCCTGTATTCAAAGATCTTCTCCTCTGAATTGGAATCAAACTTTGTCACAATGGTCCTTAGATGGCCCCCTTTGAAAAAACTGTCTGGAAAGTCCATATCATATCCAATATGGCCGCCAGCGAGAAATTATTGAAACATTGGATCCTATGGGAAAGCATGCAAAGATCTTTTTCTCTGAAACCACTGTGTCAATTGGAACCAAACTTGGTCACAATAGTCCTTGGGTGGTCTCCTTTAAAATGTGTATGGCAAGTCCACACATCATCCAAGATGGCCGCTAGAGGCGATCTTTGTCGAAAATTGGACTCGTATTCAAAGATCTGAAACTACTGGGCCAATTGGAACCAAACTTGGTCACAATGGTCCTTAGGTAACCCCTTTTAAAAAAAAGTTTCTGGCAAGTCCGTATTGTATCCAAGATGGCTGCCATCGGGGAATATGGTTTTAACATTGGACCCAATGGGGAAACATATTCAAAGATTTTTCCTCTGAAAGTACATGGCCAATTTGAATAATACTTGGTCAAAATGGTACTTAATTGGCTCCTTATTTTTAAAATGTGTCCGGCATGTCCGCATAGCATCAAAGATGGTTGCCAGCGGGAAACATAGTTTAGCATTGGGGAAAAATGTATTTAGATCTCCTATGAAATTACATGGCCAATTGGAACCTTGGAGTTCACTCAAAGATCTTCTCTGAAAATACTAGGCCAATTAGAACCAAAATGAGACGCAGTGGTCCTTAGATGGTCTTCGAGGAAAGGTGTCAATTGGTCTGTGCCCCGTAAAAATAGCTGCCAGTGGAGAACATGGTTTAATTTTGGATTATATGACATCAATGTCTTTAAACAAAGTTAGAAATGAGACCCTTAAACATAGGGATTATTTTAATGTGTCAGCCATGGCCCAGGTGAGCGATACAGGCTCTTGAGAGCCTCTTGTTCATGTTTGCTGACGATTTTTGTATTTACTCAGTCTGATACTGAGGTTAATATTGAAAATTTTTTCCTGTACCTAGGCTGGTACTATATTTTTTGGGTGTAAATTTCCAAATTTAGCAATTTTTGGGGGTTCAAAAAACTCCAAGCTATTTTTTTTGGGGTTGGAATAATTATTATTTGGAGGTATTATGATTGCAAGATATTTTTTGGGGGGAGGGGTAGGCAAATATGTCATATTTTTGAATGATAATGTGCTGGTAAGGTTAGCTGCAAAGGTAGAATATGTGATTCCGAATGCCAACAGTGATGAAAATCATCTTTTTTAAAACCTGTTAACATCGGAAAACCCAGCAAGGTCTTCGGCTGGATTTGAACCCCTGCTTTGTTGTCATCTATTGCAACACCGCCTGCGCTATGTCCAGCGCCCTAGACCGCTCGGCCACCTAGGCTATATAAAAATATAGCTTTCGGTAACAGGGTCATTCCTCCTCGTAGGAAATCTAGGGTTGTAACATAGTACACGATGAACATTGGGTGGGTAGGAAATAGATAGGATTGAAGAAGGATAAGGTTGCAACAGGTAAGATACATAAGGTATATAAATATTTTTGGGTGTCTTGTTTGCATAGAAAATCAAGAAATATACCATGGATAAATAAATTGGGTTTTGTCAAATGATAAAGTTGATTGATTTGTCAGCATTGCACTGATTACTTTCATCTAGTAACTAATTTCATAAGATGTTAAACAGGAAACGTTAAAACTTTGTCAATGTAATTTCCTTTTTTCTTTTTTATGTAAAAATGCCACAGTTATTTTTTTGGGGGATTATTTTTCTTCCATATTTTTTGGGGGCACTTATTTAAGCAACTATTTTTAGGGGGTTATTTGAAAAAGAACTATTTTTTTTGGTAGTTTGAAAAAAGTGCTATATTTTGGGTTAAGATTTTTTTCCGGTGACCAGCCTAGGTACAGATGATAATGGAGAGTACCCCCCCCCCCCCCTCCTGGGTTGCATTCACCTTCTTTCTGTTGTAAACTTTTTCTTAGAGATCTTTCCTTAAGTCACTTGGCCATTTTCACAAAAAACTTTTCACTACAGTCACTGATTTTCAAGAGAATAGTGACATTTTAATCTTTGAATATGGTAGGCCCACTCGAATTAACATAGGTTGAACAATGAACCTTAAGGAAAACAATTCAAAGATCATCACCATTGAAACTACTAGGACAATTGTAACAAAGTATCTCACGTTATTTAAAGACTAGGCCAGATTTTGCATACAAGATAACCTGGATCAGGGCATCGATTTACAAAAAAATTTACTGTCATTCTTAATTAAAAAGCAATATAGGTTCACCTAGCTACAGACAGGGAGAACTTATCTCTTGGTGTCCGTCTTCTTTGTTGTACCCTTTAAATCCACATTGTGAACCTGCAGAACCAATTTTACCCAAATTTGGTCACAATGTTCCTGGGATTTCCCACTTTTAAAGACTGTTTGTACCTCAGCATGAACTGTATATCGGCAAATTGCTTATTTCGACTGTCAGATCCTTGGGCACACACTCGGATGTGGGCTCTAAAATTTCAAGATGCCAAGAAGGTAACTAAAGCATCATTAAGATCTTGGATGGTGTCAATATTTGCAGCAACACAGAGATAACACAACCCCAAGCAACAATGAACAATAACAAGTTAACACATAGATAACCCAAACATCGAATAGCCAAAAAGAAGGCAAGACGAAGATAACACTACAGAAAAAAACGAAAACATCATGGAACCAAAAAAGACAAGGCTCACAGATACTCTAGATGTAGGAATTTTCGCAAGGGATGATATTCGCCATTTTTGCTTTCAAGAAAAATCCGCGAATATTCCCCCAACGCGAACAGTTTGGTTTTGATGTAACCCCAAACAAAATGTTTGTCCAGCAAAATCGCGAAAATTTCCACGTTTATAATATAGCACAACCAAGATTATCAAAGTAAAACAACAAGGCAACATAGATATAGCACAACAAAGAACATCATAAACCAAAACAAGACAACTTAGATAACCAAAAACATACAGTACAAAAAAGCAAAACAAAATAACACAACAAAAAAAAACATGTAACAAGGCAACCATTATAGCGCAAGACAACATAGTACAAAAACAACGCAACAAGGTGACAACGCAGTTCATAACAACATAGAACAAAACCACGAAACAGAGAAAACACAATACAAAACATTATAATTAGCTTTATTCACAAATGCACAATTGTGGCCCTGAGGGCTGATGGCATAAACAAAATACAAATACAAATTACATTATATACAAATACAATGACTTTATGCAGTCTGGGAGTCCACTTTCCTCAGTTTTAATGACTTTTTTTTTTTATAAATGGAGCAACATACTGCATGCATTGAAAAGACGAAATCAAGTTTTTAAGTTGAAGATTGTTGTTAATTTTTTGAAATTCTGGGAAAATTTTACTTATATTTTTCATTAAGTCTTTGCGTTCACTTTCATATTTCGGACATGTGAAAAAATAATGAGTTTCATTTTCAATTTCATTTAAATTACAATATTTACAGATTCTATTTTCTCTTTTGATTTTTTAATACCTACCTCTCTCAATTTCTAATTAATTATGGAACCAACAAAACAAGGCAAAAATGATAGCCTCAGATATCAAAGTACCAAAACAACGAGACACAGGAATAATACGACTCCAAACAATATCATACTAAAACAATGCGACTTAGAAATAACACAACTCAAAGAAACACAAAACATTGAAAAAGGACAACTGAAAGATAACATATCTCAAAACACCACAGTGCAAAAAACAAGGTAAAAAAGAGATAACGCAACAAAAACAACATAGAAAAACAGTGCAGCACAGAGATACCACAAATTAAACATCATACAACAAATGCATGGTAACACGAAGAAATCGAAACCCAAAAATCATAGAACCACAACAAGGCAACTCAGAGATAACAGAATTAAAACAAGGCAACATAGATATTACGCAACAAAAACATCATAGTAGCAAAACCAGGCAATACAGAGATAACACAACCAAAACATCTAAGTACCAAAACAAGACAACATAGAGATAATGCAGCCAAAAACCAGACAAAATAGAGATAACGCAACCAAAACAAGGCAACACAGAGATAACACAACCAAAACATCATAGCACCAAAACAATGTAACACAGTAATAACGCATCCAAAGCATCATGACACCAAAACAAGACAACAAAGAGATAACCAAAATATTATAGTGCCAAAAACAAGGCAACACAGATATGACACAACAAAAAAGGCAACACAGAGGAAACACAACCAAACAATGAAACACAAAGATAACCCAACAAAACAAGGAAATACAGAGGTAACACAACCAAAACAAGGCAACACAGAGATAACAAAACCAAACAATGCAACACAAAGATAACCCAACAAAACAAGGAAATACAGAGGTAACACAACCAAAACAAGGCAACACAGAGATAACACAATCAAAACATCATAGCACCAATAAAAGGTGACACAACTAAAACAGCATAGCAACAAAACAAGGCATCATAGTATTAACACAATCAAAACATTATAGCATCAAAACAAGACATTATAGTAATAACTCAATTAAAACATCATAGCTCCAAAACAATGTTAAAAAAATGGATAACAGGAAACACCTACAATGGCTGAAAATTATAATTACATGCAACAATTTGCAAGGGAACTACACAAGAAAAACACGTATAAGACAAAAGACAAACGTAGACAAAGATAGGAATTCGGGACAGCCGGACTTGGTACCGGCACTAGCAAAGCCAGCGGTAGGGTTAAACCGGTTTATGGGTACCCAAACTCCCCTTTATCTGTCCCTTTCCCTATAGTATAAAAATACGAATAAAACCCAATACAGGTAGACTACTAACTCCATGACCACAATCTTGAAAGGAGAGAAAAAGACAATACGTAATTTTGAAAGATGGGTCAAGGGGTGCTCGCCGCTAAACTGTCGGTTAGCTCAAGGAGCCTAGTCTGCTGGTAGAACACTGTCGCACTACGGAAGAAAAATCAAACGCAAAACTTCCCGAAGGGTTTGATTAAAAATCATCATAAATTTCAGTAGACATCGGCAGTATCAGTGAGAGGCCAGTATGTGTGCAAAATTTTCAGGTCCACACAGAGAATAACACCGCAAAAACAAAGCATCATAGTGATAGCACAATCAATACATCATAGCACCAAAACGAGGCCACAGAGATAACACAACCAAAACAAGGTAACACAAAGATAGCACAACCAAAACACCAAAACAAGGCAACACAGTGATAACACAATCAATACATCATAGCACCAAAACGAGGCCACAGAGATAACAGCCAAAACAAGGTAACACAAAGATAGCACAACCAAAACACCAAAACAAGGTAACACAAAGATAGCACAACCAAAACACCAAAACAAGGCAACACAGTGATAACACAATCAATACATCATAGCACCAAAACGAGGACACAGAGATAACACAGCCAAAACAAGGTAACACAAAGATAGCACAACCAAAACACCAAAACAAGACAACACAGTGATAACACAATCAAAAACATCATAGCACCAAAACGAGGCCACAGAGATAACAGCCAAAACAAGGTAACACAAAGATAGCACAACCAAAACACCAAAACAAGGCAACACAGTGGTAACACAATCAAAAACATCATAGCACCAAAACAGTTCCACACAAAGATAACACAAGTAAAACATAATAGCACCGAAACAAGGCATCAAATTAATAACAGGACATAATAGAGCAAAAACATTGTACCATTTAATATGCCTTTAAACGTGGCAGGGTACAATTCAATTCTATTTTTTTCTAAAATTACTTTCAATAGGAGAATTAAGTAGAGTTTATTTTTTAAGGTCTCTCTCTCTCATTATCATATTTTCTTTTAGCAAAAACGGTAAATAAATATATAAAAAGAGTGTGAGAAATGGATAGCTAGAGAGAGGATGACGGCTATGATTTAAACTGTATCCTTGGTTTATTGAAGTTTCAAGGCCGGACAAACAAGACATTTAATAATAATAATAATAATAATAATAATAATTTTATTGACCTAATCAAAGGGCCCACAACGGGCATATACAATCAAAATAACATACACGTTCATTCAACATAAACATTTATCACTTTACCCTGAATTGACCCGCTGAGTGTGACGGGTGCTGTATACAGATCGGGACCTTCAGGAGCACCTAATGTCACTGTTTTTGAGAGTTCGCACTGTTAGTGCTTTAGTTTTTGAGTGTTAGTATTTGTAGTTTCTGTGTGTGTTTATGGGAGTGTAGTGTCTTTGGTCTGCCGTCTTCTGGTGTTCTTACTTTTGCCTTGTCTCCGGACTTTGATTTATGTAAACTTGTGCTTTGTTTTTTCGGCATCCTACTGCCGTTTTGGATTGCCTCCAGTAAACTTAACAAATCTAAAGTTTCATTTAAAGAATTACGGAAATATCAATTTCAATCAAAAATAATCTTACCATCATTTGGGGGTCCATTCGATTGCATCTTACAATTATCAAATATATAGCCGGTAATCAGTGAGCATGCCAAGTAAAGTTGTGGATTTCTCTTTCTTGTTTTAATTCCAAATAGATGTACGTAATTATGCACTAAATATGTGTGATGAATACATGTTTAATATG